>JANHFM010010012.1:488410-502209 GCA_032468115.1 Grayia smithii
TGGGGGATTCTGGGAGTTGAAGTCCACCCATCTTAAAGTCACCAAGGTTGAGAAATACGGGAATGGGGGAAAAGTTCTTTTCCTTTTAATTTCATTTTATTTTAAAGGGCTTTCCTTGAAAGTTCAAGTCCCCTCTTTTCTCTCTCTCTCTCTCTCTCTCTTTTTCCACGGCCAGCTAAGGAAAAGGGGGTGTGTGTGAGCCCAGAATGGAAAAACGGGAAGCTGCAGAGCCGCCAAGTGGGTTACAGTTTTTGACCACGGCGCTTTGAAAACCGATCTGCCTCTGTTCCCCATGAATGAATAGCAGCGCTTGGCGTAGTGGTGGGAGGAGAGAGCGGAGTTTGAAAGCTGTTTGCATTCCCTTCCTCAACCCCCTTTGGAAGGAAAGCCCGAGCTCGGTCAGAAGCTGAACTAGAACGATTCATTTGTTTACCCAGAGTTTAATCTTATTGCTACTTTATCCCCCAAACTTAGAAGGGAGGGAGGTGGGGGAGGAGAGACAAGGACAGGACTGCTAGAATGCCACTCTACTAGCCTCCTCCCGCCCCCCAACCTTCGGCTCATTGGCTTTCTTTTTCCTTTTGCCAAATTGGTTCCTTTTGCTTCCTTCCTAGCCTGCAGACAGCTGTGAAGGATGAATTGTAAACCCCCTTCTGTTTTGAGATTAAAACTTTTGAGTTTGATGCTGAGTGTTCTCTGTACCATCATGAATTATATTTGTTGCCTGGCTTGATCCTGATGTAAAGTAGGCTTGGGGCTGAGACCATAGAGGCAATTATGTGTGGCTAAGTATTAACTATTTAACTCTGGATGGAGAAACGGAACATGATCAGGACAGTAAATACAGATTCTGCCCTCTTCTCCCCCCACCCATAACATTCTAAGGACTTTTCAAGAAGAGATCTTATCAGGCCAAAGGGTCACAGAATTCTCCTCCCAAAAACCACGGTTAAAGATTTGGATTTAAGAGTTGATTATAAATTGAGGTTGCAACTGTAGAAGGCTCTGTGCATATTTGCATATAGGAAGTTATCGACTACTTGCATTGATTCATGCATGAATAAAAACAAAAAAACCCTGAAGGTCCATCTGAATTTATTTACCTAAAAAAAAGACGCCTGAAAGGTTTGGAGAAATGTTATTTCTGTAGCCTCGGTAGCTCAGAGATAGTAATAGCTGCTCATAAGTCAGAAGAGCCTCTTTCTTCCTGTTGCTTCTGGCAGGAGTTGATGTAGAAGTATTTTAGGAATGTACCAATGGGCCCTGCCCTACTAATAATTGGGAAAAGGGTCTCAAACACATTTGTTCCAAGTAAATTCCGCTCACAATGTTATTTATGGGTAGATACACACGGTATGTATATTTGTGTATGTGTGTGTGAGAGACACTGAATTTGAGACTGGTCCTACCATCCGGCAGAAGGAAACAGATGCTTTTGGCAGCTAACTTTGAGTTTTATCAAATAGCAGCACTAAATTGCTGGTTATTTGTTTACAAATGTTGGCTTATTCTAGGAAAAGACACTTGTACTTCTCCATAACTTTTTGTTCTTTTGGTTGTTTTGTTGTTGTTGTTGTTGTTACCCTACCTGTCTTTTCTCATGCCACAAAATACCAAGGTTATACAATGAAAAAGAGACTGTTTGAATTTTGTTGAATTTTCCAAATGAGTGCTTCAATTTGTATGAACTTTTATTGTTTACAATGAAGCTAGGAGCCTGTTGAAATGATTGTTCTTTAACTTAGTGTTATTACATAGTATGCCTTTCCTTTTGGTAAGGAATAAGCATAATGTGAGAGTGCCCTTTTCCCATAACCTTCCAATTTTTTATGTTTACATGGCAAGCATCATTCAACATAGTAATACTTTGGATTAGATGTGTATTGGTTTCTTTTGTAAATTAGTTTTCATGGCATATTGAAGGCATATATGACTCATAGGATCATACAATAGTATTAATCTAGAGCAGCCATGAATATTTTTGGATTGAAATCAGCAAGGTTACAGAATTAATCATAAACTCTTTAAAGGATTTACATAAAGTATTGGGTAACTAACTTATCTTTTAAAAAAAACTAGAGCTAGTTTTTAATAATGCAATTTTCAATAAAACAAGCATCTAATGCAAAATAAGGACTATGGAAGCCATTCTTATATAGCTGAAAAGAGAATATTGGGACATCCTTCCCTTTTGCTTATTTGTCCTGGAAAATATTTAACAAACACTTTTACTAACTTGGACACTGACAGTTTTCTACTATGTACCTCAAAATATGGTAGTCGTCATATATAATATTTTTTTTTTGGTTAGGTGTCTAGGCAAGGCCAGTCTCAGGAAGTTTATGAAAAAAGCAGAGAACATCCTGAAGAAGGTAAGAGATGTTGTGTTTATAGCAGCTTTATCCAACCTGGCAGTCTCCCATTATATTGGAAATATATTTCTTGTTCCCAGTCAGTAGATATTATGGTTAGATATATATGATATGGTCTCTGGATTTCACTGTTGGGATCGTGGATTTGTTATGCTAGGGTCTTGCAGAATCTGAGTAAAACTGTATAGGTGGGCCATCTAACCAAACCCATTTTTTTTTAATGTGGGTTGTTGGTCATGAATGTGATTTTGGTATCTGGTATTGTGTTTCTATGCCATGGGAATGTTTCCTCAATCAAGCCAGTGTCCATTTTTTTTTAAAAAATATAGTTTTTAAAAGATAAATTGCTTATTCTGCCAGGAAAGCATATTTATGTTATTCTTACAACACAAGGCAGCACTATTTATTTATGTACTCAGATGTTTATTTATTTACTTAAGGACAGAAGTGGTTAACAAACCTTTTTTTCCCCCAAAACCGTGATGAAGGAATCAGTTTAATTCACACAATTCACTGGAGATCTTACCCTGCTGTTAATTAAAGACAATTGTAGGAAGGTCTGCTAGTTTATTTAACTTGGTTAAATAAAGTCTTTCATTGAACCCAGTTAGGCGAATTTTTTTTTAACCACAAAATATTTTAGCTTCTTGTCAAATCCTGAACACAGACATGCCTTCTGTTATCTAGGAACTGGGATGAAGCACTTGTCAATAAATATGGACAACCTAAATCCAACTTGCACTGCTTGCAAACTAGCCATTATTATTTAAATTAGATATTAAGCAGATTAAAAATGGAGACTCCTCTGATGAACAGGCTCACTACTATCAGCAGGGTATTGTTGTATGCCAGGCTGAACTCTTTTTCTCCTTAATTGCTTCTAATTGGCCCAATCAGAATAAGCCAGATCATGCTGCATGTATAAAGACTACTAAAGTTTTACACATTACAAAATAGTGCATATTAATCATTAGCGAAAGCACACGTAAGTCCCATATAAAAACGTTTTCTTTTCTCTGTATGTTGTAGGGGTAAACAGATTTATTGGACATTTTAATATTGTAGAGATCTGGCAGGCTGCAATTTTGAAGGTTGGAAATATTTGCTAGAAGTCAAACTGTACAGCCTATCACATAGCATATGTATGGAAAGCTAAACTCTTCCATACATATATTCTTTCAAGAGATTTTAAAACTTAACTGAAAGCAAAGATGAATCTTTTTTTTAAAAAAGGCTAAAGCTGCTTGATGAAGATCATAAAAGTTTCTTTTATATTAGAAATGTAAAGAACAGACTAAAATAACCATTGCTTTTTACAGGCAAACACACAGATGGTGTTCTGTACAATAAAGGACCTTATTCTGGTTATTCTGGGTATATCATGATGCCAAATATGAATAATGATCCATATATGTCTAACGGATCTCTTTCTCCACCAATTCCTAGAACAGTAAGTGTTCTTTATATATACATGTGACTGTGTGTCTCTCTGTGTGTGTCTGTGTCTGTGTGTTTTTATGCAATGAATGAAGAAAAGCTATCTTTGGAAAGACAAGCTTTGTTTACTGAGGAGCAAACGTGTAGTTTTGATAATGTTTCAGAAGACTCCTTCCTGTTATGTGGCAATTCTTCTCCTCAGAATAATTTCTAATTGTATTCAGACATTTTAATAATATTCAGAAGCCTGTAATAGAGCATAAGGGGTAAATTCTACAGAATGGCTGGGTGGTATAACTTCAATAGCAGATGTAACCATTGACATATGCTTGTGATGTTCATTATAAAGTACATCTTTGTAGATGCTGGCAGTTGCCAACGCAATTGTTAAGTTTCTTTTAAGTTTTTTTAGGATTAAGTTCCATTGGTTCAATTAAGCCGATTACTTCTGAGAAACATGTGTAAGGCTGCTCCATTAGTGGCTACCTAAGTCTAAAGACAGTGAAGTCCCCCTCATATCTTACTAGAAATAAATCTGAGGTTTGAGTTGGGCTAATGATAAGACAATCTTATCTATTTTTGCTGGGCAAAATTTTTTCCTTTATATTAATTTTAAAATGGGAACAAGTATCCAGTATTGACAATATTTTAAACAAAAAACTAGGGTTGGTGTCAATACATTTGATATCCACAATAACATATTTTAAAACCGAAAGTTACTTCAAGAACTAATTTTCCAGGGTCCCAAAGTTATTTTTTTCCTTGTTCGGCATTTTTAATTCATGTAAATGTAATAGTTTGGGGCTTGCTTAAATAATTTATTTAATTCATGGTGGAAAATCCATAGGAGGTTATGGATTTCTGAGTTTTTTGTGTTGGCTAAGATTATTATAAAGATTATTATAACCAGAATGTTATAAAGACAGAAAGTGAAGTGAATTGTAATGTATTAAAGCTTATGTTAAATGTGTTTGATTTAGATGGCACACAATTCTTTTGTGATTTCAGCTGTGTTTCAGCCCTGACTGGATGAGACATAGAATTTAACACACATCTATAAAATGCACATATCATCCTAAAATATTATGCAGGCATATAAAAAAGGTCCTCAGGATATGTATCATATAATCAGAGTTTCAAAATTACTTGTACATCTGGAACAATGAGCATTTAATGGCAAACTTGGTTTAGCACTGTGCAATGTTTGAAACAGTGACCTCATCTGTTTCAGTAGGAATCTTGTTTTAAGTTGGTGAGATTTACTGCTGAGTAAACATGAATATATTGCATTGTGTATCTAGAGATGCTGGGTGGAATGTTATCTGCAGTGCTTTTGAGAAGAACAGAGAAATCAGTGGCACAATGATGTGCATACTTCCAAATATGCAGTTTATTGTTATATATTCATAAGCTATGATTTGTCTGGAAACAAGTCAAATGCCCCAAAATTCAATCGGCTAAAATTTTATAGTTAAATGTTACCTTCTATAAAATATTTGTATTAGTCTCTCTTCCTCGAGAGACTAATAATTGGTTTGGCTTAATGAATAGGTTGAATCTGTATTGGAGAGTGCCAGTAACTTAAAATGGTTTTGTATTTCTGCCAAAACTGAAAATGTGATAGTTGAAGAGAAAATAATTATTTTTAATGCTAAATATCATATCGGTATTGGACATATTCATGACTGTTTTATGCACTTAGTGATTTGCCTGATAAGTACGAAAATAGAAAGTACGGTACAATAGACTCCTAGAACTTATATCAAACATATTTGTAGTAAGGGGACTTTAAGAAGGAGGTAATAATATTCATATCTTCTCCTGTATCGCTGTAATTACCTTGATCAGCTACTTGTGCCTCTTTGAACAAAAAGACATGCTCTTAACGCAATATATTTTCAAATATTTGGAGACTTTGTGATCAGGGATAATTGAAAACTAGTCATTATTTTGTATTTTCCTGTTGTTTGTTTTATTGTAGGTTGTGTCATTCAGTGGTAGCATGAAAAATTCTTTCTGGTTTCAATCAACTTGTGTGTTTTTTTTGGGGGGGGGAACTATAGAGTTAAACAGAATCCCATAATATTAGAATTGATTTGAATTGAGGGTTAGCTTTGGAGCTGGAAATAATTTGAATTGGGGAGAGAATTGAGAGGGAAGCAATTTAGAAGCATTCTCCCCTAAATTCACTAGACGTCTCAAGATTTGTACTTTTTTGGCATACATACAAGTGTGGCGAACTCACATTTTTCTGCCACAGCTTTTCCATCTTCCCCAAAATTATCACCGACTACCTTTGAACTCTTTCTCTTTTTAGACATATTCAAACCTGGAGTTACTGTGTGTGAATTGGGTGGCTATATAAATCTGTTTAATAAATAAATAAAGTCTGCTCTGATAGATTACGTGGAAATGTTTCTTGGTTGAATTGAAATAGCTATAGGTTTTATGTTACACATGTGGAATTCCTCATTAGCAAAATGAAAGGTCCACATATTGACTATATATGTTGCCCAAGGTGTCAGTTCAAGTAGTGATGGTTCAAATTCTGAACCATCAAGGGTAGTGACTTTTTACCTCAGCTTACATTCAGTAGACTGATTTATTCATGTTGAGGGAATGTAATAAATTCCATTACAAGCTTCATATACTTTCCCCATATCTAATCAAAGTTCTGTTACCATTTTTTCAACATGTTTATTGTGAAACCCTTGGTGATTATTTCTCTTCTTGGGATGCTAATCTAATTTTACAACCCTGAATGTTTTGAGTATATCATCTGAAAATACTCTTGAACAGAAATGTACCTACAAAAATTTTCTAAAATATGTTTTAATGTAACTTATATAAACACACCTGAATGCATATTGCATAACTTGCCAAGCCAAAGGATATTGCAAACAGGGCATTTATATTTGGATATGGTATAGCAGTGTGGTAGCACAGTAATATGTATGTCTTTTGGTACAGTTTTCAGTGTATATGCTGATACTATTATGATTTCAAAATTGCACTTTGTGTTAGATAAATTGTGTATAGTATCTATATGTATTGTACTCTACATTATTTTGAAAAAAGCTGTAGCTTTATGTAGGAATGAGTAAGGCTCTTCATCTGTTGGGAGTTTTCTTTCTACATCTTCTTTCCTCTGACTTTACTCATATTGTTAGGCTACACAGCATAGCTCCTTCCATGAACAAAATATATTATGTGATAACTGCTCTTCATATCTTGTTTACAAAATCTCTTCTTGGCAATATATAACAATTAAGCATGTAGAAATTTGAGTAGGTTGAATTTTGTAACATATTTAAAAGTCTGTGATTTTCTATACAACACTGACTCTTGTTATAGTGAATTTCCTAAAATAACAACATAAATTGTACTATAAACAATGAAAAACAATGAGCCTCAGTGGCGCACTTAATTAGTGCTCTGGCTAAGTGATTCCACTTAGTTCCAGCTACCTGCGATTAGTGTTGGTTCGAATCTCACCAGGCTCAAGGTGGACTCAGCCTTCCATCCTTTCAGGGTAGGTAAACTGAGGACCCAGATTGTTGTGTGCAATTATGACTTTGTAATAATGCCGCTTGGAAGCAGGCATATACAAGGAATGAAGGAATTTGAGTTGTGCTCAAAACTGTAAGCCGCCCTGAGTCTCCGGAGAAGGGCGGGATATAAATAGAAATAAAAAATAAATAAAAAATAAAGAGTTATATTATTTTGCCAAAAACTGAGCTTATCTCTTGTGCACTTCATTAGCAAGAATTCCACCTGTCATCTCTTCCTTCATTCAGTTCCTTAACCATGCTGAGACCTTGGAGATGAAATGACTTTTCTCAATCAAATTCTATCCTTGTCCTCTGCACTGGGTGGAACTGGGTGGAACTGGCCACTACTCGAAGTGGATAATCCATCTTTATTGACCCACTATGGCCAGGCCATGGGGCAGGTCAGTGATTCTGGGGAAATGCACACAGAAAGGATCTTTAATTCAAACAAAATTGTTTTAACTGTGCTAGAAGCTAAAACCGATGTTTCCCCATGGAGGTACATTACTGTATATCTACAATATATTCAACCTGAAGCAAAATGAAATATTAGTGCTGCATTTATGAATATATATTTTCTCTCCTCCAAGCAAGACAAAATACATCATGACCAATTTCTGTACAAATGCAACACGATACAACTTTGGACATTTTAGTTAGAACTCAGCTTCACCCCAACGTTGTATAAACAGGATTAGATCCGTTGGTACATTAAACTCAGTAATGAACCTCAATAATATCATGAAATGAAGGTGCGTAGAGTCTACCCTAAATATTTTTAGTGGTCTTTATTAACCTGCTAACTACCTGCTAGCATAGCCACAAAATGAACATGTCACTGCAAGTATTTATGAAAGAACAATGCAGTGATGAACAATTTAATCCCATGCTCCCTAGAGTGGACCTGGCATTGACAGGGTCACTACTTGCATGTTTGAATTAAGATGGCAAAAATTGAGAATCAGAGGCAGTCTGATTTAGAAGATGAATTCAATTCATAAACAAGGCCTTTTCGCACTCTACAAAAGAGTCGAATTATGCACTCCATTTGGAGGCATTTAAATCAATCTGATATTCAAATGAACAATTTATCTATGGGATTGCCACACTGGACATTTGAGGGGAAGAGAACTGAATATGGAAATAAGACAAAATGATCAATCCTATATCACATACGTAGTGTAGGACAGGGGTCTCCAACCTTGACAACTTTAAGCTTGGAAGATTTCAACTCCCAGAGTTCCCCAGCCAGCTGGCTCGGGAATTCTGAGAGTTGAAGTCCACCAGGTGTCAGCTTTGGAAGCCATATTAGGAGGCTTCCACAGTGCCATCTTCTCCGCTCTGGGAAAATAGGAGGGGGGATTTGCTAGTGGGGGATATTAGACATAATAGCATTCCTCCCAATGGTCAAGGTCGGGCCGATCCTGCATCTGGAGAAGGAGTGGTGTCGAGATGGCCTGGAGGTTGATTGGAGCATGTGATCGACTGAGGAGGGAGGAGATGGTTTGGGGGATTTTCAGATCCTGAGGTAAAACCTGGAACTCTCAGATTCGGGTTCTCCCAGATGTGCCAGTTTATTTGTCCGAATAAAGGAGAACTTTGAGAGATGGTTGCCTCGGAGTTTTTTCTTCGGCGAAGGGTTTTCTGGAACGCTGACATTACACACGGCAGTGAGGGAGTGCGAGATCCTGAGGTAAAACCCGGAACTCTCAGATTCAGGTTCTCCCAGATGTGCCAGTTTACTTGTCCGAATAAAGGAGAACTTTGAGAGATGGTTGCCTCAGAGATTTTTCTTCAGCGAAGGGTTTTCTGGAACGCTGACATTACACACGGCAGTGAGGGAGTGTGAGGTACCACACCAGCTTCAGCTACAATAGCCTGCAGGTATTTTCAGCTTTCCAGCTAACCTTCCAATTGGAGCCGAGATGACTACAACGCAGAGATGAATGAAAAATAAATAAAGTGCCAATTTTACCTGGAGCTGTTTCCTATATTGCAAAGATTCCATTCCTGCTTGAATTGGATTCTGTCATGAAACATTAATTGAGTGAGACAACTAAATATTAATAGAAGAGTAGAACCAACAACAAAGGAAAAAAATGGGTGGGTGGGTGGGTGAAGGAGTGTTTTGCCTTGATTTGGGAACAGCGCATGAAAGGTTGTACATTAGGAGCATCCAAGCAGGTCATAAAAGGAAAAAGACAGTAGCAGCCAGCAGATGTTTAAAGCTGCATCCCTTTTTTTTTCCTGGGGCTTCTCAGGTTCTTCTTATCTTTGAGTCTCAAATGATGGTTTGGGATCAGAGCTTGCCATTTCAATTCCTGAATTTGTATCTAGTTTATCTTATTTGAATATTCTTCGGGAATCTGATACTGGCTAAAGTTTTGATTGGGTAGGCCTTAATGGGCTGCCAAGTCCTTAGATCATTAGATGTTTAATTTTTTCAGGGTATTTAGAAGGTACAGAAGATATTCTGTGGATTTTTCATTCTTCCTGTAGGAGAAGAAGCGGCAGTTCCTGGGGATGAATCAAGAGAGGAATCAGTCTGGAGTCATTACGTTGTCACAAGTGATCTAAGTCCAACCCCCTCTTGAATTCCGTCGACTTTTATCTAGTGCCAATTTAGGGTTGACTGTTAGTTGAATAGATTCCTGGGCATGGGAATGAGCAATAAATCTTCTTACCTGCAACTTATTTATTTATAAAATTTATTGGTTGCCCATCTTATTGTAGAATAACTCTCAACGTGAGGTCCTGATCCTTTACGCTGGACATTCCTCTGATAATGTCTTGCATGCCTTTGGAAGATTTACAAAACACTTCCACCTGCTTCCCACCGCAATGTTCTGACCATGGCTTCCTTAGAAAGTATAAAGCACAATCTTAGTCCTGCAAAACCTCTTTTATTTATACGACTGTAAATTACTTTCATTTACAGTCCACAAGGCGTGATAAAGAGTCTTTTAGTGGAAGGTTATCAACATCCGCCTATCTCACTTGGAACGCTGACAGAGAGCTAATTTCCAGATGCAGGGGAAGGCCAAACCTGGCACAGAGTCACAAACAGAACTTCCTGTTCGCTTCTATTTTATGTCTTATGAGAGGGGCCAATCATCTCTAAGCCTTACTCCCAAGTTGACCCTGTTTTCTTAATTGTTCTTGTTGTCTGGCAGCTCTGCACATCGCACACCGGGAACAGGCTCCCGCTGTTCTTCTGCCTTGCTGCTGTCAGACTCCGGAGGCTGCACACAACTATCAGATGGCCTTGCACCCCCCACCCTCTGCCTCCGATGCAGAGTCCTCGTCCGAGCTTTCCCCAGCCCCCAGGACTGACCCAAGTTCCTCCCCAACCTCCTCACTGTTTGACTCTGCTACAGTTCCGGCGGGCCACAACACACAAAAGACTGACAATCAATGTTCAACAATCACATGCGGGGGACTTTAGGGGATCTTAAAGCCACAGAATTCCTGTCCCCTGATCTTCAGCGTCGGCTGCAGCTCTCCAGGGTTTTCAGACCAAGTGTTTTCTTAACTCAAAGTGAACCGAGGAAACTCGGGGTACAGAGTAGCTACTCCACCACTAAGCCGGAGTCCTTCTGCTCAATTGTTCAGCATCAGTGGACTAATAGCAAAAGAAAACAACAGTTTTTGATGTCCGCAAAAAGCAAGGCTCCCACACAGGTGCCGTGTTTTACAATCCTTCTCTATCTTGTCATCCTGCACAGTTCCCTGAACAAATTGCTTGTCATTTTTTTTTTTGAAGATTAAACCTGACATCGGAGGAACTGACAAGTCATCCTCAGCCCAGACATACAACATGGAAACTTGGAATTTTTGCTCCACTCGGCTTGAGTGGATTTGTCTTCAGAGATTCACGGGAAGGGGGGAGATTTCAAAACATGGTTCTTGTGCGCCTGCCTTTATTAAAAATATACCTTTAAAGAGGACTCCTCTTTAAGTTTTCCTTATTGACTTCTTCATCAAAAAAAAATTCTTTGCATGGGATGCTGTATGTCTCTATCAAAAAAAAAAGAAAGACAGGAACTAATATTGAAAAATATCAAAACAGACCAGGGGAATATATATTTTCATTACTCTTTAACACAGAAGCGTATGTTCTTTTAGAGGCCTTTAACAAAAAACAAACAAAAAAAACACGCCCCCAAGGTATCCCTAGAAATGTGTGCTATAAATAAGTATTAAATAGTAATTCTAGCAATTTGATCTATCATGCCTTTCTGGTGGTTTGCCTTAAGAAGTGAATGGTTTCTCCCTTGGAAATTACCATAAAGATTCTTCCTTTCGATAAATAGACGGAGTTACATTTTTTTCATAGCGATTCTTCTAATTACCAAAGAGAATAGACGGGAACGGCTAATCGTGATATTTTGATCTTTGATATGATTGGCGAGTGAGATCTGACAGTTTGGGTGATGACTGAGTCTCAAATGAAGTGTCAGATATCTCACTTATTTGCTTCAATCTCTCTTCGGCTCTCCACCTTGAACCGAGGTGGTGCAGTGGTTAGAGTGCAGTACTGCAGGCTACTTCAGCCGACTGCTAGCTGCAGTTCAGCAGATCGAATCTCACCAGGCTCAAGGTTGATTCAGCCTTCCCTCCTTCCGAGGTGGGTCAAATGAGGACCCAGATTGTTGGGGGCAAGAGGCTAACTCTGTAAAACACTTAGAGAGGGCTGTAAAAGCACTGTGAAGGGGTACATAAGTCTAAGTGCTAACTACTAAGAAAACGCCCCTTGGGCAGCTGCCTTGGGCTTTGTCTTTCTCGCTCAGAGACGGGTGTGCGGTCGCCAGCTGGCTGAGTCTGGTCTGGAGGCCACCAGGTGGTGTTTTCTGGGTTGCTCCGCCTGATCCAGATGGATGGAATTTTGTTTCTGGCAGCCACTGGGAGGGCACTGCTATGCTCGAGCCATCCTGACTGACCACTGGGCCTCCTGGCTGGGAAGAGAAAGCCCGAAGTTTCTCTGAGGCAATTCCTGCCTTCTGCACCCTCAAATCTCTCTCTCTCACACCTGCCGCTGATCTAGGGTGAGTGGCCTGCCTGAGTCAGGGATCAGCCTTAAACAGACAGCTGAGTGCGGTGGATGGCTGGAACTCTCCGATGCCCGTTTCTGCCCCTGTCGGGATGCCCTCCAGCAGCGCCGGATCAAAACTCAGGGGGGTCAGTCGGCTTAGGGTTCCAGGCCCAGGTCATCCCAGAAAACCAGAGTGCTCTCTGGAAGGAGCCGCGGGGAAGGTCGCCAAGCCATGAGTGGCGCTCTAGTGGATGCCGTAGCTCAGGGAGACCTTTGCGGGTTGCTCACAGCATTTTGCAGCTGTGCCTGTTGTGCGATTTGCAGCAGTTGTGGTTGCAGAGTCCTTCCACCAGAAAGCCAAGCCCCAGCTGGTCAAGATCCACGGAGCCCAATAGAGATTGGCCTCCCTGCTGCCCAACCGGCTCTTGAAGCAGGGGCTGCAAATTGGCCCCTGTCCTCTCCCTGGTCCTTCTGGGGCTTGGTTGCCCATCCAGCTGGACCCTCCTCTCTGTGGCTAAGCAGCTGCTGCTGCTGCTGGTCTCTGTGCCTCCGTGTGTGTGTGTGTGTGTGTGTGTGTGTGTGTGTGTGTGTGTGTGTGTTTGAAATTGCAATTTTTGGGGCTGGCCAGAGACCAAACAAATAACTATTGAAATAATTAAATCTTCCTACTTATCTTTGCCTTGAGTTTTTCTTCCCTTCACTGGCCTCCAAAAAGAGAGCTTTTTATCTGGCGGGGGTTTATGGGTCTCTCCTGCCCCTTTCCTAACATTGATTACTCTTGAAGCTCTTCAATTATTTTTACAGGGCTCTTCTTCTCCCTCCCAACATTCCTCCCTCCCTGATTATTTATTGGATGTCATTCGTGATTGCCGGGAGACAAATATTTCTTTGTCTTCTGCAGTTTGTGAGGAAATCTCTGCAGGCTGGTCAGCCAACTTCTCTGCTGCACTGTTTCTGGATAAAAGAAGGCCACATGCTTGGGAGCCGGTGCAAAAAATATCCTCTGGTTTGAAAGTGGGAGTCGTAGCTTTCGGGGTCCACCGTTTCTCCTCTCTTCTGCCGAGTGTTTCTTGCTGCTGAACAATCCACCAGTTGGGGTTGTGCCAAAGAGTATAGGAAAAGCCAAGAGATAAGTGGCAAATACATTTAAAAATTAATAATAATAACAACAATAAAAATAATAAACCTGTGATGGTATCTATCACACACATATAGCAATAGCACTTAGACTTGCATACCGCTTCACAGTGCTTTTACTGCCCTCTCTAAGTGGTTTACAGAGTTAGCATCTTGCCCCCCAACAATCTGGGTCCTCATTTTACCCACCTCAGAAGGATGGAAGGCTGAGTCAACCTTGAGCCTGTGAGATTCGATCTGCTGAACTGCAGCTAGCAGTCAGCTGAAGTA
>JANHFM010010012.1:511093-523730 GCA_032468115.1 Grayia smithii
TCTACAACCTTCGCAATAAAGCGAAGGTTGGAGACTGGCCTAAAGTTGTTAAGGGAGTCTGGATCCAAGGCCGGCTTTTTGAGGAGGGGCTAGCCTTATTGATTATTATTTTTTGTTGTTGTTTCTCTAGGATAATTCCAATTTGTAGTCTAATTTCCTTTTACAGGAAAGAAAAAATGAAGTAGTACCAGCAGCGTTTCCACTGTTACCATGTTGTCCACCTGGGTTTTTATGTCTTAGCAGCCTCTCAACTTTCATGAAGTTGGTAGCCTATTTTGATTCCAAAATAACTCAGTTATTGAAGTTGCATGACTTCTTGAGTATTCCAGAAAAGAGCACAGGGGAATATCCTGATACCCTTCCTAAGCTAATCAGAGGTCTGTTTATTTACCTTTAAGTGCTTCTGATGTTCATCAGACCAAATATCCATGGATCTGTATTGGAATTTTGCTCTGGGCAAAAATTTGTTACTGAAATGCCACTTAACAGTTGATCCAAATCAAAGCTCTGGAAATCCGCAGAGTATTTTTATATCTCTGTTTTATTTACTACTAACTACTAATCCTGTTAATATTGTTTCACCAAGCTAACCTAAAGGCAAACTTCAGAGACGCCTAGTGATTCTAAATAAGAGGGAGACCCTTTGGGACTCTGTGGTAATTATATGAGTTCAAGCAAAGGGTTTTTTTTTTTATTGTCCAAAGGCCTTTGTTTGTTCAACTTTGTGGATTGCTTTCTTCACGAGAATCATATTGGTAGCCGTGATACAAATACCCAATAAAAAGTGTGCGGAGCACTTCCCATGTCCTTAAACGTGGCTACAGAAATAAAATTGTTGTGTTTGGTAGAAGTTATAAAAAATTTAAATTAAAAAAAAAGATCTCAATCATCTCATTTTACAAACCCCTAAATAAGGCCTAACATCATGGAAAAGTAAGGAATAGAATTAGAATTAGAATAGAACAGAACAGAACAGAATAGCAGCATTGTAAGAGACCTTGGAGGTCTTCTAGTCCAACCCCCTGCTTAGGCAGGAAACCCTATACCAGACGAATGGTTGTCCAACATCTTCTTAAAATTTTTCAATGTTTGAGCATTCACTCCAGCAAGGAGCACAGTGGTTCATGTGTTGAGAACCCTGGGCTGACAATCAGCAATTTTGCGTTCGAGATCCACTTGCTGCCGTGTGGCAGGGTGTGTTCCCATCACTCCAGTGATGATATCCAAATTTTTTTACTACCAGTTCTGTGGGTGTGGCTTGGTGGGTATGGTGTGGCTTAGTGGGCATAGCAGGGGAAGGATACTGCAAAATCTCCATTCCCACCCCACTCCAGGGGAAGGATACTGCAACATCCCCATTCCCTCCTCACTCCTGGGGGAAGGATATTGCCAAATCTCCGTTCCCACTCACTCTGGGGCCAGCCAGAGGTGGTATTTGCCGGTCCTCCGAACTACTCAAAATTTCTGCTACTGGTTCTCCAGAACCTGTCAGAACCTGCTGAAACCCACCTCTGTCCTGAAGTAACATGATCAAAATTGGCAACCAGGATGTATAATCACATGACCCCCCTGGATGGTTGCAGCATCCCAAGGTCATGTGATCATCATTTCCAACATGCAAAGTCAGTTGGGGGGAGGGGAATATGATTCACTTAACAACTGCAGTGATTTGTTTAACAACCATGGCAAAAAGATCATAAAATTGGGCGCAAACTCATTTAACAACTGCTTTATTTAACAACAGACGTTCTGCTCCCAATTGTGGTCATAAGTCAAGGACTATAAAGATCTGAGTGACTGTAAGCAGAACCTTTTGATCTAAGAACAAGTGTTTCCTATCCCAAAAGGGAATAATGTGTTGGATATGTAGATACAGTAAAAAAATAAACATTTTAAAGTTTTCCTTACCTGTTTGGCATTTTTCATTTAGAGAATTTTCTCTGTTCTGACTAAGTAGGTATCAGACTTCTGAAAACAGATGGGCAGGGTTTTTGGTGTTTTTTTTTTAAAATAGAATTATACCTGACTGCAAAGGGATTCCACATATTTACCAAAATTTGTGGCTGTAGAATACACGAATCAAAAAAATAAAATGGCACCGGTCCATTGTATCATCCCAGACACCGCAAGTCATTTGAGGTTTTTTTTCACATTTGTGTACACATCACCAGACTTTGTGAGAAGGCTGGGAAAGGAATATATGAGACAACAAACATAAACAGTCAAGAGACAGTGGATGATTCATGAATGGCAACTTCGCCCAGGTGAAGCAAAATCTGGGAATTTTCTCCACATGTTCAAAGAGATTCCACCTTAATTAACCGCCTACAAATGAGGCAGGGAAATTCCCCTTGCGGCTTCCAGGATTCTGAATTTATCTCAGGCTAATATTAACGAGAGACGCAGTTTGGTGGAATGGTTACAGCATCAGGTTTGAAACCAGGATGTCATAGGTTCTTATTCCACCAGAGGTATGGAGCCAGCTGGGTGACTTTGGGCCAGTCACTCTCTTTCAACCCCAGGAAGGAGGCAATGGCAAACCGCTTCTGAAATCTTGCCAAGAAAACTGCAGGGATTAGTTTAGACCAGATGTGGGTTTCAGCAGGTTCTGACCAGTTCTGGAGAACCAATAGTGGAAATTTTGAGTAGATTGGAGAACTGGTAAATTCCACCTCTGACTGGCCCCACCCTTATCTATTCTCTGCCTCCCGAGTCCCAGCTGATCAGGAGGAAATGGGGATTTTACAGTAACCTTCCCCTGCCACGCCCACCAAGCCACACCCACTAAGCCACACCCACAGAACCAGCAGTAAAAAATTTGAAACCCACCACTGGTTCAGTCACTCACCAGGAGTTAAGGCACCAAACTTGAAGGGACCAAAATAAAACTTTAAAAAGACATTCCTGAAATCCATATAGTTCCTGTTTTTTTTGGTATTGCCCAAATGTGTGTGGCTTGACCTACATATTTGTTAGTTTTTGGAACTGGTCCCATCTACATTTTGACATCACAAAATGATCACACAGATAGTTAACAACAATAAAAAGTCAGTGAGACATCCTACCTAGAATAAATGGCTAGAGACTATCAGAAGGAAATGGAGATTTTACAGTATCCTTCCCCTGCCTTGCCCACCAGGACCTGCCCACCAAGCCACAGCCAACAGAACCGGTAGTAAAAAAATTTGAAACCCATCACTGGTGAGGATTCAAGCACAAAGTTAGCCTGGAGAATGCACACCTGCAAAAGGGCTAGGATTGACAGCTCTTAAGTTCCTTGGAGCTGTTTCTATTTGTTCCCAAGAGAAGGGAATCTTAGGGAGATTCCTGTATTTTAGGCAGCATATAATAAAGTACTTAGCTTTAACTCTACATGTGTGGGTCTAGCTGTTCATGTTTGCCAGTGGGTTTGCTTATGAGATACAGGGGAGTTTTTTATTATTATTATTTCCACTTATATCCCGCCCTTCTACGGAGACTCAGGGCGGCTTACAATTTCAAGCACAACTCAATGTGCTTAGCAAATTCCTTCATTCGTTGTATATGCCTGCTTATTTGGGGGTTTTTGCCCCTCCCCCAAAGCAGCATTTTTACAAAGTCAGCTTATTGCCCCCAACAATCTGGGTCCTCAGTTTACCTACTCCGAAAGGATGGAAGGCTGAGTCAACCTTGAGCCGGGTGAGATTCAAACCAACGCTAATTGCAGGTAGATGGAACTAAGTGGAATCACTTAGCCAGAGCACTAATTAAGTGCGCCACCGAGTCTCTTCTAATTCTTTGTAGAATTCTTTAGGGTTTTTTTTAAAAAAGGTGTCATGTTATACCATCAGAGGTGTCAAACTGGGGGCCCACGGGCCAGATGTGTCATGCGCAGGCCACGCCCACCCCAGCTCTGCAAAGGGAAAAACCTCACGAAATGGCACATGATGGCAACGTAATGCTGCGAGTTTGACACCCGTGCCATACATTAAATATTCTCCACATCTGAAAGTTGCAGCTGTAGATCAGATATAGCAAAGTTTAAGGCATAAGTATTGCTTTTCAGAAAATAAAAATGATTTTAAAATACAAGAGAAGAAGCAACTTCATTTGTAAATAAAGCAAAAAAAGCAATAGATTTCAAATTCCAGAGAAATATGGGTGGGAATCAAAATAAGAGAAACATGAGCAATAAAGGTAGTTGGTGAATAATGCCATTTCTTTCTTTGAAATCAAAAATGAAAATGAAATGAAAAAGGGTAGTCCAGCAATTAAGTGCTAATACAATATTATTGCTATAAAGCAGTCAAATGGAATAACTACAGAAGTATTGCTCTGATCTTATACATCTATTAATTTTACTAAGAATATATCTTCAGCTGTGAATTTCCTAATTTCCCAACTACTATATGCTTGCTATTCCAACACATTGGAGAATAGCAAATTAGGAAAGCTAATTTAGAATTGGTTTGTTAGCTGCCTTGTGATCTCTCTCCCTCTCCCTCCTTCCCTCTCCCTACCCTTCTGCCTCTCCCTTTCCCTCTCCTTCCTTCTCTCTCCCCCTCCCTCTCTCTCCCTGCTCAATATTGTTTTTCAGCTAGAAAAATCAAACAACATTCTGCTTCATATTTTAACTAGTTAGCAGTGGTAAGTTTTAAAAACTTTTCTGGTTGAAGCAACAGAAGGAGTAAATGAGGAGGAGTAAGAGTGACGGGGTGGATGTGCTTGCCAGGAATGTTCACAATGCAAAGATTTGCTGTACTGTTGAAGATGATAGCTTTTTAAACATCTTCAATCTGTTTCCTCCACCATTACAATCTTGTGTACAATGAAAGTGAATGGAAATGATAGGAGAATTCTGTATCTCTTCCAGAAATATGATAAAGGTTTTGAGTGTTCAGTGAACATATCTCACTGTAAATATAGGACTAGGAAATGTTGATATAGGCTATCTCTCATTTTACTTGATATCTGTAGGCTAGCTGTAACTAAATGTTCTCTGTATAAAACAAAACAAAATAGAATCACACTATTTACCTGATTGGAATCAATTGAATTTCATTACTGATTTTTTTTTAAAACAACAACAACAACCACCAATTTTATGAAATTTATGGACTGAAAACTATACTACAGACACCAAGAACATGTGAAAACTATATATGATCAAAGGAAAAAATAACGAAGTGTTCAATGTTGTATTGATATGTACAAAGTAGAATTTCATAATCGCAGATGTGCATTTTGTTGAATCCTAATAAAGACAGTATTGTGAGATAGATGCAGATGACATAATCTAAACAAAGCATTTACTGATTTGTTCATGAGAGTTATGTTTATCTGACACTTCAAACACTTTTAATGTGCCTATCTTGATACATATATATTGAGACATCTTGATACATATATATTAAATTATAGGAATGCAAAATGATTTTATACTTACATGGTGATAGAGGAACGTGTTTTTTGTAAAAGTTTAATTTAAAGATGAATATGTTGTGGAAATTATTGTCAGCTTTTTCTATTTGGAATAAGACCATCATATTCTTTTGTACTGAGATTTAAAATTAAATTACATAATTTCAGATCAGTGAAAGTCAATGATTTATGATAGCTTTACTCTTATCTATTAGAGTGAATATTTTTATTTCCGAGTGAATGCATTGGTATTACAAAAATATTAAAATTAGTTTGTTACTAGTCATATGTAATATGGAAGGTATCTAGATCTTAGCTAGGGTACTTGACATATAGCTGGATTTCATGAATTGCTTGAAGCATTAATTTTCTAGGCTGCCTTTTTGTATTTAGCATTTCTTTATTTCATTAAGCATCCGCATTCATGTCCCTAATAATCAGTTCATTTTGTGTGGTCCAAGATACAAAAATTCCCCTTCTGTTCCTTTCGTAGGGAAAACATGTTTTCCATTTTCAGAGATTTTATATAATTTCATGTGTGCTCACACACTTTTCTTCTATATTAGTTTAGATTAAAAACAAATGCTTCTCTCCCCTCCCCCCCAAACTTTGCATGTAGCAATTGCAGAGTTGTGAAAAATAAGTCCTATTTCAGCTTTTTGTTTCTTTAAAACAGCTATCAGTGATGTCAGAGTCAATACTAAAAGCATTAAGAATGCTGGCAAAATGTAATGCAGCTGCAATCCAACATGATGCTGGAAATGGGGTTGAGAACATAAAGGCTTTCCATATTCCCAGGGCGCACAACTGCTTGCGGCCTTGGCTTTGATCTCTTCAAAGGCTGCTCCCTCCTCCTCGGTGGAGAGACTTGGCTGCCACTCGCTTGCATTGAAAAAAAGCAGAGGTCTCTATTCAGGCAGAAATCAATCACTGTGCAGGAACAATTATGTGTAATTCAACCATCATGAAAACAGGATGAGATTATGGGTTTGTTACCTGAGTGACTGTGTAGAGATGGGGAACTCTGAACACAGGAGTCCTGCTGACATGCCACATCTTGATGACAATTATAGACATATGAATGATGTAGCGGGCGGGGGAGGTGTGATGACAAATGCTGGTCACGCTGTCCAGCAGAGCAGAAAATGAGGTTACAATTGGGAGATAATGTTTGCATATGTAACCATATTTCATCAAGCTGGGAAACTTCAGGGAAGAGGAACGCTGGGCTACAGTTTAAAAAAAAAAGAAAGTATGTCTGTAACGTTGGGTACCTGATATAATTCATCTTCCCGTTTGTTTAGAAACTCTTGTCAAGGGATTATATTGACAAATATCCCAGCAATGTTTGTAGATATGAAGATGGGATGGTGGGAGGGGGCAGGAGGAGAGAATGGCGACAGGAATCATGGGTAATTCCAAAGATATCTAAAATAGGCTGCTTTAGAGCATGCCTACCTTTGTGCTTGCTAGTGATGGTTGATGAATTGCTGGGCTTTTGAATTACAAGTATAAATGCCTCCCACTGGTTTTCCATCCAAGATGGGCTTCATGGTAGTATTTGTATAGAGTTAAACTTTTTTTTTTTTAATGTGCAGTGATTTTAAAGCTCCTTTCAAAATATTTCAGCCACAAGCTTTCTATTTCATCTGCAAACAATCTTTTTTAAAAGAAGAGAGAGGAAAGATTGCTACCTTAAAGTGGTGGAATTCAAAAATTTTTACTACCGGTTCTGTGGACATGGCTTGATGGGTGTGGCATGGCTTGGTGGGTGTGGCTTGGTGGGCAAGGTAGGGGAAGGATCCTGTAAAATCTCCATTCCCACCTCACTCCAAGGGAAGGTTATTGCAAAATCCCCATTTCTTCCCAATCAGCTGGGACTCAGGAGGCAGAGAATAAATGGGGGCGGGGCCAGTCAGAGGTAGTATTTACCAGTTCTCCAAACTACTCAAAATTTCCACTACCAGTTCTCTAGAACTAGTCAGAACCTGCTGAATACTACCTCTGCTACATTAGGAGCTGATGTAGTAACATATGATTTTTTAAAAAGTACCTTTATTGACAAAGCAACAAAAGTAGTTTAAAATAGCCAATTTATTCTAGTGGTTCAGATGTTGGATTAGGAGCAGGGACACCTCCTAATCCAAGTCCTAACCCTGCCTTAGGGACAGAATTTGGAGGAATTGGAGGAACAAACCATGTTGCTTAGAATATTGTTTAGGCTTGTCTGTCTGAAGTCAATTGACTTGAAGGCAAAATAAATGAATAACATTTTTAATTGAGAAAACATCCAGGACTGATGGATTTTAGAAGTGCCATTTTATTGTAAAATATATGATCACCCACCTGTCTCCCTCCCCCCCCCCCCAAGCAAAATGAAATGCTAAGAGATGGCTCATTGTGAATGCCATCAATACTCAGTTTTGATACATGAGCTCGATTTACCGTTTATGCTGCTCAGGCTTTAGACATCAGAAGCATGAGAGCTGCTTTGAGTTACAGATCTTCAAACAATAAGTCAAAACAAAAAATCAATCCCGCTGGTCCCTGGCTGTAGTCATCTAAAGATAAAAGAGAAAAATAAAGTTATGCTAAAGCAGATAGAGAAAAGGAGTAGATATGTCAAGGAAACACAGAGGACAAGTGTAGAGTTGAAATGGGCCTAGCCTGAGCCAACATCAATGCGTTTTTATCTTATCAAAAAGTTTTAGGTTTGCCAACTCTTTTCAGTCTAGATCCACTCTGCTCCAGGGCAGCCTGAAGCACTGGCTTCAATGAAATTGCTTTCTTCTACTTTCTTAAACATAATCACAGAGGAATTAGAATATATTTCACTCGTGGTGTAAAACTTTACAGTAGACTTCATTGGTAAATTAAAGACTGAAATAACTCCTCTATGCTTCACTACATATGAATTCAGGTCTTTCTGTAACATTTAATGAAGGTGTAGGCCAGTTAGGCAGCGTTTACAAAAACCTGATCTTCTCATAACTTCATGAATGTGTTAAGGCAGTTTTCTTAGTAACAATATGGAAGTACTTGCCACTGTTTTTTCCTCCCAAGGTTCCCAGTCCAGCCTACAGTTTGATAAGACACTGACAGTCCCCCACTCTCACCAGGGTCAGCCTGCTTAGCTTCCAAAACAACTAAAGTCACAACCACAGAAGTAACAATTGTGAGGTAGGATCCTTGTCTAACCATTAAAAATAACCTGAAAATTACAGCTTTCTTATTTGAGACAAAATTGCATTCAGGTTTTTTGTAAATTAAGAACAAGATTTAGAGGGAAACAGTTTGATTACTTTAGACCAGGGTGTCAAACTCGATTTCATTGAGGGCCGCATCAGGGTTGTGTTTGACCTTGGGGGACTGGGGTAGATGTGGCCGGGTTGGGCATGGCCAGATTGATGTCAGTCATGTTGGGTGGCCTGAACGCTCTGCCAGTGAAAACAGGCTCCCGAGCAGCATGTCCGGCCATGATGGCCTCCTTCAACGGGGAGCTCCATTTTCACTGGCAGAGACACCACAGACTGGTTCAAGATGGCTCCACAGGCCTTGAGTTTGATACCCCTGGTTTAGACCAAGCCTGTACAACTTGTAGAGGGGGACAATGTAGACAAATTAAAAATTCTTGCAGGAATACCTGGAACCCTGATTAGATATTTGGTGGCTAATTAGAGTGGTGGCCTGAGCTGGTGGTGGTGAGGCCTGAAAGTGTTAGACATTCTTGACAGAATGTTTTGAGGGCAGTATAGCAAATTTATTGACTTTTTAAAGAGTGCCAACACAAGGTTGCTTAGTTGGGTCATATGTTGTGTAAGTCCACTTTAGATGTTTATTGTGAAGGAATCATCTACAACGAGAAAGTATTTGTAAGGGAACCTTTCCTAACACTGTCCAAACACCATGGGGCAGCTAAATGATTCATCTATGACTTTCTGGACTGGAATAGCAATGTTTCCATAATTCCGATTTTGGTTATTTGGATACGTTTGTGGATAAAATTGTATGACCTATATATACATGTTATGTAGGCAAGCATGGTAGACTGTCTGCTTATATCATAACTTTCAGGCATTGAATGTGGGTTGAGCAATTCTAGTTATTCTCTGGGCTGACATGTCATTTCTTCATTTGCCAGTGGGAGAAACTTGCTCCGAGGCTTGAGATACTACAATTAAAATTAATATGAAATGAAGTGAAATAATTCAAGCAGAAACACATTTAATCACACAAATGCCTGCTTAACCATATCCTTACACAAGCTTAGATTTTGTATAGCTTGAGGAATGGGATAAGCAGCTACTGAGAATTCCTCATAGCACATTTTTGATTTTTGGATTTCTAGAAGGATGTTTATATAGGGTGCCCATCTTGAAGCTGCTTTTAATGGTTCTTTCCTCTGTTTTCGCAGAGCAGTAAAAGGTATAGCCCAGCAAAGAGAAAACATATGTAAAGTTATTGACATATACCTAGTTACAACTTCTGTAGTTCTCTGGCAATCATGAAACTGGAAAATACACCCTGGAATAAATTATTTTTGGCTTAAAATTATGAGCAATTCAGTTGACATGGACTTTTCCAGATATCATTATAGCAGAGGTAGGCAACCTGTAGCACCAGGGCCATAAGCAAATCTCCAGAACATTGTGCCAGAACATTAGAGGCCTTTAGGAATTATAACTAAAGTGTATAATTAGTGTGATATAAGTAAAAATGATTAAATACATGAATGACAAATAGCCGTATATTTAACTAATTAAATTTAAATCTTAATAAAATTACGGTATTCAAAATCACATTTAATCCTTTTTTGGGATATAACAGCTAAAATCAAAATACGGTGTAAAAGTGAAGTATAATTGAAAGTCAGTTATAGTATTTAGCAGTGGTGAAATCTAATTTTTTTTACTGCCAGTTCTGTGGGCGTCGCTTGGTGGGCATGGTGTGGCTTGGTGGGCATGGCAGAGGAAGGATATTGCAAAATCTCCATTCCCACCTCACTCTGGGGCCTGCCAGAGGTGGTATTTGCCAGTTCTCCGAACTACTCAAAATTTCCCCTACCGGTTCTCCGAACTACTCAAAATTTCCGCTACCGGTTCTCCGAACTACTCAAAATTTCTGCTACCGGTTCTCCAAAACCTGTCAGAACCTGCTAGATTTTACCCCTGGTGTTTAGGCTAGAAAAGTCACAAAATGGCTTTAAGTTTATGAGAAAAGTGAGTATCTGAATTGATGTTTGTAGGGGTGACAAAATAACAAATGGCTACTTTATGAAATGTATTACAGTGAAACTGATTAAGTTTGCGTAGGTGAAAATGTACATGCTGAATTGTAATATGTTAATAGTAGTACAATAAGAATATATGTTAGAATAGATTTAATCTGGATTATTGAGTTCTATTATGGCAGCTATATCTGGAAGAAAAACCACCTCACTTTCTAGGCATCTTCATCAACGCCTGCTTTTAATCCAGATTTTCTCCTTCATATTGCCAGGTAAATTTCATGTCATGCTTAATTGAAAAGATTATTTATTGTTGAGCCTATTCTTTGTTGGTTAATTGAGTTTCTAGATTTGACTCATCATTTCTACAATGTTTTCTAGGACATTGTGTTAATTGCAAGCTGTTCTATCCTTTGATACTTATATAGTATCTGAAGCAACAGTTCTTTTGTATACGATAGTAAACCAAATTTGGCTTGGGTTTCTGTAGAATACTATGGTAGTCTGTTCTTAGAAGCTCCAGTGCAATGTGATATTATAAGTCTAGATTTGAAAAATGTCCTGTAAATTCTTAATTGAAGAGCCAAAAGATCTAAAAGGAGTTATGGTGTCTTTCAAGGTTATCATAATATGACAGAGTTGAGTAGCCTTTCATAATCTGATATTTTTGAGATTTGCTAGACTTTAATTCTCTTAATTCTACTTAATTCTTAAGTCTTTAAAGCCTGCATTTCATTTAGAATTATAGGAATTTATCCAACACAGCTGAAGGAACCTATCTGAAAAATGTTGCAGCAGAGAAAAGAGTACCATATTTTGGGGAGCATAAAACACACCGGACTATAAGATGCAGCTTAGTTTTGGGGGAGGAAAATAGGAAAAAATTCTGCCTACCAGGTTTTCATCTGGCTAGCGTCCTTAGTCTGGTCAGTTTCAGCACATTAGTTTGCTGGTTTTTATTCCCTGCTTAGGATAAAGAACAGCTTGTAAAGCACAACTGATCTTTGAAAGAAGCAATGAGAAAAGCAGACAAACTACGGAGATCGCTTCACTTGCTGGCACCTCGTTAGGACAGCAAAAAAACTTCACAGCTGAGAGTCGGATGGAGCAGGCAAAGCATGGAAGATCGCTTCACTAAAAAAAAGCTTTTAAAGCACATCTGAGAGTTGGAGGGAGCAGGCAAACCGTGGTACATCGCTTCACTCACTCGCACCTCGTTAGGGCTGAAAAAAAGCTTTGAAAAAAGTTACATTCAGAGTATAAGACATACCCAAATTTTCAGCCTCTTTTAGGAGGGAAAAAAGTGCGTCTTATACTCCAAAAAATACGGTATTCCCTGGCTATGATATTCAGAGGAATCTGATTGTACACAGTTGGAAGCAATATTCTAGATTATTTGGATTTTGGTCTCTCCTAACAAGGCATTTTCTTTTTTGTACCAATATATTCTGGTTTTGCAACGTGATCAGGCAATAGGTAAAGAAAATAATTTGCCAACTTGGTTATCAGTTTATACTTTAATTCATGTGCTGCTCCTTTTTTCCCCTTTTCCTGAGTTGGTTATTGCTTCCTATTATACAAGTAGTCCTCGATTTACAACCATTTATTTAAATGTTTACGGAGATTCTCAGGCATCCAGGTCATGATTGTATCAAAGGTATTTTTTTCAAAAGGCAACTGGAGTTTCTGATTTTTCTTTAAAGACATTATGCTTCTCATCCAAGAAGCTTCTTTAGCTCCGACCGGATGTTGGAGTATGGAAGGATTTATATTCCTCACAGAAAGCTGGTCACTTGCTTTGTTTTTAGAGAATCGTTGAGGCCACTTGGAAGTTTATCTGAGACCTCAGGGTCACCTGAGTAATGCAAATGGGTGTGGAACTTGGTGGCGCAGATTGCTAATGCATTGGCTAAGTGTCTCCATTTAAAGTCCAGCTGCTTGCAATTAGTGCTGGTTTGATTCTCACCAGGCTCAAGGTTTACTCAGCCTTTCATCCTTTCGGGGTAGATA
>JANHFM010010012.1:547097-566021 GCA_032468115.1 Grayia smithii
GAAAAGGCAGAAAGAGACGGAGAGAAGGGCCATCCATCAAAGCGATAAAGAAAACATCAGAGGTCAGCCAGCTCTAAGAAGAGAACAGGCTGCCGAAGAGGCTGATACTTAGCAGATATGTGAAAATATTCATGTAAATAGATAAGAGGACACTTAAAAAAAAACACATCTTAATGAAAACTAAAGCTGAAAATTCTCAGTTTAAACAATGGGGGGGGGGAGGGAAGGATACTCAGCAGCTCGAGAGGGCAAATCTATAGGATGGTTATAGTAAAGAACATGGAGAGGCGGTTCTTGAGTTACAGCACTTTGTTTAGTGACCGTCCGAAGTTATAACAGCCCTGGAAAAAAGGGACTTTTAGGGCTGTTTCTCACACCGTTGCAGCATCCTCCTGTTTACGCAATCAAAATTCAGGTGTTTTGCAAGTGACACATATTTATGACGATTGCAGTGTCCCAGGTCAGGTGAGAAAGAAGGAAAGAAAGAAAGAAAGAGAGAGAGAGAAAGAAAGGAAAGAAGAAAGAAAAGAAGGAAAACGAAAGGAAGGAAGAAAAGAAAAAGGAAAAAGGAACGAAGGAAGAAAGAAAAAGAAAGAAAGAATGAAAAAGAAAGAAAGAGAAGGAAGGAAGGAAGGAAAAAAAGGAAGGAAAGAAAGAAGAAGAGAAGAGAAGAGAATTCTTTCTTGGCCAAGTGTGATTGGACACATAAGGAATTGGTCTTGGTGCAAACTCTCTCAGTGTACATAAGAAAAGATACATTAGGCATGAGTCATAAGGTACAACACTTAATGATAGTCACAGGGAACAAATAAGCAACCGAATCATATTAGGAAACAGTCAATATAAATCTTAAGGATACCAACAACAAGGTTACAGTCATAAGTGGGAGGAGATGGGTGATAAGAACAGTGAGAAGATTAATAATAATGCAGACTTAGTTACTAGTTTGACAGCGATGAAGAAATTATTTGTTTAGCAGAGTGATAACGTTCGGGAAAAAACTGTTCTTGTGTCTAGTTGTCTTGGTGTGCAGTGCTCTATAGAGTTGTTGTGAGGGTAGGAGTTGAAACAGTTTATGTCCAAGGTATAGGATTCTGTAAATATTTTTACAGCCCTCTATTTGACTCATGCAGTTTACAGGTCCTCAATGGAAGGCAGGTTGGTAGTAATTGTTTTTTCTGCAGTTCTACCTATACTGATGTTTGTGAAAAGGAATTAAGTTGCCCCCAGTGTGTCTTATTGTTCAGATAAAAAATGAGACAATTAAATATGCACTATTTTGTCAGGCCTATTAAGAAAAAACAAGCAAATGAAAGAAATGCTACTCAAGCCTTTTGTTTTTGTTTGCAGTCCAACAAAGTCCCTGTGGTGCAACCTTCCCATGCAATCCACCCTCTCACTCCACTCATCACTTACAGCGATGAACATTTTTCTCCAGGGACACATCCTTCACACCTCCCCTCAGACGTCAACACAAAACAAGGTGAGCTAATCCTTCCATTTTTACAGCCTTTGAAAAGCTGTTAGGAGAAAAATCTCTCATGTTTTCTTTTGAGAGCCTCAGATGCTGAAAAGGATATTTTCATACTATGAGCGTGAAAGTTCGTTCTCCGAGCTTGTGGGTTGGTTTCCAAACATTTCATTACCAGGCTAGGTAACATCTTCAGCTTTAGGGAATTTTCATGATATCTTATAGTATTGGTGGATCCAGGTACATAGGTTTTCCCTTTTTCCTGATTCTTTGAAGTCCTGTTGTATTTGAAGTGGAGCCCACAAATTCTAAAATATCTCTGAGTTGCTGTTTTTGAAAATTTGGGTCCTATTAAAGGAAAATACAATGCCATTGTTGCATTTTGTTACTAGCCATATGATATCTTAATGATTAAAATAAGCTTTCTTTAAAGGAATCCAAATTGCTTCCCTCTGATGTAGTTACATTTACAGTACACGTGTTTCTCATTCAACTATTGGAAGTAGTAACTTGGTCATTGGGGTAGCTCAGCAGTTGAGACCAGGGGTGGGTTCCACTTACCTTTACTACTGGTTCGCAATGGGAGCGCACGTGTGTGCTCACTTTGCTCGTGCACGCACACGTACTTCTGTGCATGTGCAGATCGTCCCATGATGACATTGGGGCGGATGGGCAGAAGGTCCCGCTGGTTTTACTACCAGTTCTAAGAACCGGATAGAACCTGGAGCAACCCATCACTGGTTGAGATGCTGGGCTTGTTGGTTGGCAAGATGGCAAGACCTGAGCACCACATGATGGGGTGGAGTTCTCGTCCTTGCCTCAGTTTCTGCCAACCTAGCAGTTCGAAAGCATGCAAATGCAAGTAGATAAATAGGTACCACTTCGGTGGGAAGATAACAGTGCTCTGGGACATCATGATGGCCAGATGACTGCAGAATTGTCTTTGGACAGTGCTAACTCAATGGTGTCGAAATGGAGATGAGTAGTGCCCCATATCATCAGCAATAACTAGCAAAGTAAAAACCTTTACTCCTTTACCTTTTTTTAACTTGGTCATTAACCAAGCTCTAACTGTGCTTAGGATCATACCTCAGTTGTTGTTGTTTTGCTTTAAAGACACAAAGATTATAAAGCAAGGATTGGTCACAAAGTTATTTTTTTATCATTGTTGTAACTGCAAATGGACCCTAAATGAGGCAGTTGCTAAATGAGGACTACCTGTACTTGATTAGATAGTTTTCATTCACTCTGAGGCACTTTTGTAAGATTAGCTTGACCATGTGCTTTTGAAAAAAATTGCCTAATTTCTATTTTCTAATATATTTACATCAGTAAGTAGCCATTTGAAACCTATCCAAAATTATATTTATATCAACTTCACATCTCTGTGGGTAGCAGAATAGGCCAACTGCCTATTGATGGCCAAAAACTTAATGGATGTTTTTAGTCATCTTTGTGAAACATTATTATGAAACACTGTTGGCTAAAACGAGAGACCATGCAGTGATCAATAATGATTTGTTTATCTTACTTCTCTTGCTTTGCAAACCTCAATCCAGGTGTAAAAGCTAGTTTTTCTGTTTAAGGTCAGCTAATCATTGTATGCATCTTTGTAGATTTTATAATGTTTATAAAATGAAGTAGAATGAGTGCTGTGGTGGCCTAAAGTTGGAGCTCTTGCCTCACAATCAGGAGGCTGTGAGTTCGATCCTAGGTAGAGGCAAGTATTTCTCTCTCTGGGCATGATGAGAATGCATCTGCTGAACAAAACTCCACATTGGCGACAGGAAGGGTATCTGGCCAGTCAGCTCCATTTGGTTGCCCAGACCCCACCCTGCAAGGGATTATGAGGTCATTAAATGAAGATGATGATAAAATAAAGTTGAACCTTCCAGTATAGTATATATCATAATCTAAAAACAATGCCTCACATTTTTTTTCTATATATCTTAATCAGGCCATAATTGCAGGACTAATTTGCCAGTTGTTTTTGAATGGGCGTCCTATGTTCTTATCTCTGTATTTAACTCCTACATGTCACTTCCTTCTAATTTATTCCATCCATGAACAAACCATAAATGTTAATGCTTCATATATTTGAAGAGACATACTTTGATCAAGAGAAGTTGATGCCCTAATAATTTAGACTTTAAAATAACTAGTCTGCATTTTTCCTGTAATATTACTACCTCTCTGGAAACTGAAAGAGAAAGATGATGTCATTTAAAGTAAATATTCTCAGTTATATAAAACATGTGATGGTTTTATAACTGTAAGTGTGTACAAACTAGTGTGCAATTTTATCATTATTTTAGCCACTGTTTATGCAGGATGAAGGGCTCTTCTGCATGTTTCCAACTAATACAGTCCTGAGCTGTCTTTGTTGGGCCCACAATACTTGCTGATGTTGTTGATCCATCTTGTTTGAGGTGTCTTTCATGTGGGATCTTTTTATCAAGTAGGATCCATTCTATGACTACCTTGGTCCACCTGCCATCAGTTCTTGCTATGTGACTAGCCCATTTCCATTTCCATTCTTTTGCTCTCGATGATATCATACAATTTTTGTTTGTTCTTTAATTCAATGCAGGTCTTTCTATCTTGTCTTGTAATGCTGAGCATATATCTTTCCATGGCTCTTTGTGCCACTTGTAGCTTTTGTATCAATTGTGAGGTTAGTGTCCATGTTTCTCTGGCATGAAACATGAACACACTGATTGAAAACTTTTCTCTTCAGTCATAGGGGGAAGTTGTTCTTCAAAATTATGCTTAGCTTGCTGAATGCCTGCATGCTGCATTTAGCATGCTGTTCAGTTTCCTTTATTGTATCACCTTCCATTGGGATCCATTGGCCAAGGTATATGTAATGGTCTACTACATCTAGTTCTTCTCCAGATATAACAACTTCTTCAAATCTTAAATGATTTCAATAGGCACCATTGATTTTTATTCCATCTTTTGCCTAGTCTAATTTGCGAAATACTTCTTCAAGGCAGGTTGAGAAAAGAATAGATGATATTGTATCATCTTTTCATACACCTCATTCTGTGTTGGTTTCCCCTTTAAGATCATTAAGGCAAATTGTCTCCATTATTTTTTTTTCCATATATTGATTGCGTTAAGTTATATAACTGGGAATATTTACAGTACTTTACTTATTTTAAATAGTATCATCTTTGCCTTTCAGGTACTTATTTAGATATATCTTTTTGATTCTTTTTGAAGCTTGAGTATGTGCAGTTTGGGATAATTTTTTGAAATTTATAAACTGCTTTTTCGAACTCTGATCTCTATATTCCATAAGCACGTGAATGCAGCAATTTTTATCTTAGTAGAAGTTTCCTTCTTGATCAGGGGTTCTAGAATTTTAAAAAATGAAAAACTTTTGAGTAGCATGTTAAATAGAACTTTTATTAATACCTCTTAACTACATCTAAATAATTAAATAAATAACATTTTTCAGAATAATCCAATATAGGTAGGCTTTATCTACTGAGTTTGGGGACCAGTATATTTGTATAGCTTTTTTTTTTATATATAGGCATGGTTTGAGCCTGTTTTTTTAAAAATTCTTTTATGCATACATAAAATGTCAGATGAGCTTTGTGTACAGATTAATTACACTTTTTAAGGATTAGGATTAGGTGTCTGTATCTGCACCTCAGTCATGGTGGATCTTGCTGAGTGAGCCTAATCACCAATGGTTCCCCTGCAGCAGCTGGCCTTTATTGAAGCAGCCTCTCAGTTGGTGATGGAGGAAGTCCTTAGTAGTTTACACTGACTTCTCTATTCCATGGGAGTGGAAGGGCTTCTTAATTGCACTACCAAATGCTAAAGCTGCTTGCAAACCACTTCCAGTTCAATCCACTGATGGTGTTTGTGGTTGGGGAGTCCCCTGTTCTGCAAACCCTCTAATCACAGCACGGGCATTTGTGGCCAGAGTTCCTTCTATGATCAAGAAGAAGATGATGCTAATGGGAGAAAGGAGAAGGGATGTAATCACAGAAGAAAGAAAAAGTTTAGTCTCCACAATCTAGTCCTTCAATTCCCTTAGATTACTGGAAGAGACTATTCATAAATAATCAGAGCCATCGGTATTGGTTTATTCTCTAATCAAGAAACCATATTTTGTAAAATCAAAATGATTGAGGTCAGAAAATATACTCAGCCAAGAATTCTCAAGGTTTACCATTACTGTCTTAAATGAAAAAACAAATACATGCGTCTTCCCATGGAAAAAAATGTAATGATTCTGGTGGCTGGCTTAGGCAAGAAATAAATATTCCACTTATTTTTAATAATTAAATTTTAATCTGTGTGTCAGGTAAAACAATAATCGATTCCTGCAACTTTAAAAATTAAAACATTTATTAGAAATGAAGAAACAAGAATGAACCATCACATATTTTTAAATGAAAAAAAGATCTTATTTTTGCATATTTTCTGAAAAAATGGAAATTATTTTCAAGACAATCACTCTTTTTTCTCTTATTTCATATACTTTTCATTTATACTTCATGCTCTTTATAGCAACAACTGAAGAAAACCCTAACTTGCATAAGTAGCATGTTGCAAATTGAATCTTTATGGTCATAGTTTTCTCACTTTATTCTCATTTATTTGTTGTTCTCATTTTGTGTACTGATCCCAAAAAAAGACATTTTTGGGAAAGGAGAGTTTTGTCCATTTTGACTGCATTAAAATCTGTAAAACACAGTACTTTGATCAAAGCAAATTAAGAATATTCCATCAATGATTTGTAATATAATGATGGATTTTATCAGACATTTCAAAACGGGTTGTATTAGTTGAAGAATATAATATTGTTCATAGAACTCTTCTATCCTTGTTAAGGAAAAGAACAAGGTGGAAAACCAATTCATAATAGAATTTACAGATCTGAGCTCAACAAATATGCCCAGAGTAACTTTGAACGGTGATTGTGACCCCTGTCAAAGTTACTTGCAACTCCCCATGGTTATGTCAGTTCAAGGACTCCTATGCTAAGCCAAAACAAAGCAAACTATGTTGTAGTTTAGTGCAATGCATAAAACTAGCCCTCATCTAATATGCATGAAAATAGTGACAGGCGTTTCACTTCTCAGGTGTTTCACTTCTCAGGATGATGAAGCAAAGTAGAAGAACTGAAATAGACATACAGTATTATTTCAAGTTATTCACATATCCAAAGCTCTACAATTTTCTGGCTCTTTTTCTTAAAAATCTGAAATTGTATTATCTATTACCTCTTAGTAATTTAAACTAGTATTGTGCTGAAAGCTCAAAGTAGATAGGAATAGTGTCACATGATGACTTATCTTGGCTGATAATGTGAAACTAAAACATATGCATGCATACAATCCTCCAAGCAGTTATTATCTTTAATCATATTATTTCCTGGCACATGAAGCTTTTATTTAGCTCTATTGCCTTGAGATGCCTAGAGTGATTCATGGTAGGTGCAGTAGAAAAGTACTATGGAACAGATAATTTGTCTATGTGGCTTCAATATTATCTGTGCTTAATATATAGTATTCTGCCCATATGCCTTACTGTAAAAGAAAATTTTAAAATCTTCTCTTAAACATTACCCTATGAACCATCAGTAACATCTTTATTAAGAATTAAAGTCATTTTTTAGCTCACACATTTCTTTAAAGTAACTTTATATACTGAGATTCCAAGGAAAATAATAGTATATGTTGTTTGTAGGAGATTTAGTAAAAGGGGAAGGAAATTTATTAATGTAGCAAAATAAGATTCACCATTAACATGATGAATTTATTGCTCCTTGCTACTTTGTGTAGGCGTGAATATGAGTTTAGCTAGTAAGTGCAGACAAGTAGCTTTGAACATTTCCTGTATAGTTGAATGGATGGCTGGATGTTTATATAAGGCAGCTGCAAGAAGAACGGAGTTCTCATTAATTGCACTTTCTTAACTAAATTTTATACTGTAGTTGGTCCTTCTAAACCAGGGGTGTCAAACTCATGTTGTCACGGCAGCATCACGTGACGTATCAGGACTTTCCCCCCCCCTTCGCTAAACCGGGCATGGGTGTGGCCAGTGCGTGACATATTTGACCTGTGGGCCGGGAATTTGATAGCCCTGTTCTAAATTATCTGTTCACTTGTCCCTCTTATTATTTAGAATGGAGGACTTAGATATAAAATAAAACACTTGTTTTGTTTATTCCTTAATGCACTAAATCCATCAATACCTTTATGGTCTTTGTGAGTATCATATCTCCTTGGGATATGAGATTTAGATAGAATGTGAAGACCATAGGGCTCATTTGGGATTCGGATTACTTTTAATTCTTAGGTGATTTTTTAGAATTTGTAGTGTGTGTGTTTTTGGTTTTTTTTTACAATTTTGAGAGTGTGAATTGATGGATCATTTCCAGTGAGACTTCCTTAGTCTATTCCAAAAATATTAACTACTACAAGAGTGACCTTGGCACCCAAGAGTCGATATGATGAGGAGCTTAGCCAGAGCTGAAGTGAGACTCAGAAGGTAAATGAATCATATCAAGTATGACCATTGCAGGCCTGAAAATGATTTTTAATTAACCACTGATCCTCAGTGGAAGCAAGTTCATAAAAGCTGTACATCTCAAGGGAACCATATAAAATGTATAAGCAGCAATTTACAAAATCTAATAAGTCTTTTTGAAACCTCTGCTTTCATTCATCCCCCCAGCCTCTTCTTATATATTTAGCTGTTCAATATGACTTCTCAAGACTTAAACCTATTAAAGTCACACAAACTCTACTACTTGATCACTTGTGTATCATATAACTTCTTCCTTTTTTTTTCTTTTTAAATCAGAGAGAAAATCAATCAAGAAATGTAAAAACTACGAGTCTTGTAGCATAAGCTTTTCTGAGCCAGACCCTACTCCATCAGATACATGAAGCAGTCACCTAATGGGTAGGTATATATATCCTAGTACAGAGAGAAGGAAATTGATATCTACAGGGAGAAGAGTAGGGGGAGAGGCCCAGTGGTCAAGCAATGAAAGAGGGGGTGGGCGGTGTAATCACAATGCCATGCAGAGCGCAACTGATTACTTAATGCAACCCAATTTTACACAAACTTATGAAGAAAAGGCATATTTTTTAAACAACAACAAAAAAAAAAAAACTGGAGTCTTACGTAAAGACCTACTTTTCTGCAAGATTGCACCGGGCAACTTATTTCCAGTCAACAGAATCCATTTATATTTTACTTATGTATTTTTCAACAGAATAGAAGAATCGGTAAAAAAGTTACTGCCTAACATTGCACACTCATCTCTCAACCAGTTCATTAAGGTTAGATTTTAAAGCTGAGCACAGTAAAAATGCTGCAAAAGTTTTTCCACAAACCCTTGAAAGAACTAATAAAATGACTGCCGTATTTAATGATTTAGCAAGCATTTTAGTTCCTACTTCCAAGTACCGTTCCTCTTTTCAAGATAGATTGATGGCATCTTCACCTGAACTCCCTCAGTAAATATGCCCTTAAAGCAGAGGTCTTCAAACTTTGCAGCTTTAAGACTTATGGACTTCAATTTCTAGAATTCTCATAGCAGAATTTCATAGCATTTCATAACATAGCTGGCTGGAGAATTCTGGGAGTTGAAGTCCATAAGTCTTAAAGCTGCCAAGTTTGAAGACCTCTGCTTTAAAGCAACTCCTCTTTCCAGGCACCACAGCAGAAAAAAGCATAATGTATTAACATCATCTTAAAGTGATGTGTCTCTACCATAGCATACTGAGAAGTCTGCTGTTGTCTGCAGCCAGATCCTACAATATAACTGTATTTTCTCCATTCTTTTGGTCATAAATATCTTTCTCCAGGAATTGCATCAGAAATTCTTAAAACTCAAATTTGAGAAGGTAAAGATAAAAAATAGATTTGCAGGGTCTCACCAAGTGCCCAAACAAGGTATATCTTCTGTAGGACCATCCATACTGGATAATAGCATATTGCTTGCTGCCATTGATAGCCCTTGGCTTGGGTGACACTATTTTGTGCATCCTGGAAGATTGTAATTGATCCTCACAACCTTAAAAGGATGCTTGTCCTTCCTTAGAATCTGTAACCAAGTCTAAAACAGGATACAACACTAATGGGCTACCTAAAGTAAGTTAAATTGTGATGCCACTTCTGTTCCATCCTACCTCAATAAAGAACATCAGCCATAATATTGAGAATCCATTCATCTGTCCATTATGCTCTTCTATAATAAACAAAACAAGGGTTTTCCTAATTCAGGAAGGTCAATGAAATTGGAAGCTGCTTAATTTGGTATTCCTCATGAAGCTATTGCCCTCTTACATGATTTTATAGTGTTCATGTGCTATGCCTATTTGTAATCTACTAGTGAGCCCACTAATCACAAATGAGTCACACTCATTCTGATTTGTGTTCTGCATAATATTGTGGTGCATCTACTTTCTTGTGCAGTGCTTGACCTTTTGGCTTTGCTTTGGACACCTCCTTCTCTTTGTACATAGGGTATATGCATACACATTTACCTACTGAGGTGACTATGTATTTGGTTTATGAAAACTTATGTCACAAAAAAATTGATAGATACTAAGGTGCCAGTTAACTTTTTTTTTTTAATTTCCACTTATATCCCGCCCTTCTCCGGAGACTCAGGGCGGCTTACAATTTCAAGCACAACTCAATGTTGTGCTTTTTGACTATTAAATCATATCAGGTTGACACACTGCAATCCTTATTTAGGAAAACTAACCAAATTTGTCACATGATTATAGAAATGGCTAATATAGTATCTAGTTTCGTTCATTTAATTTAATTCCAAATGATAGTATCTAGGAAACGGATTGTTTCACTGGATGAAGTGCTGGCTTTTAATCTGTTTTCATAAAAGATGCAATTTTGGTGTTCAATCCTTCAGTGTTCCTGAAGACATAGAGTTGGATCCAGCCTAAGTAAGTTACCTGAGATCAATATAAGCTACTTGAGATCAGTAAACAAAGTTGATTGAATACCGTTGATGTATCTGTTCAAAAGGGTCTGTATTCAAAAAAGATTTACAATTATATTATTTATCCTCTAGGTTGGATGAAATTCTCCAGTTTTAATTTTGGCTATGACACTAGTTGGGGAGTAACAATCTGGAAGATATAAGGCTAGAGTAGACAAAAGTAGTCTATGTCAGGCACTATTGGGAGGAAAAAATCTACTTATACTGCAAACTCAATCTTTCTTTTCATAGGTTTTTAGATTAAATGGCTCTATTTCCTGTTTTATCATGGATTATTTATTTTTTTATGCCACCTATCTCTCCTACAAAGGGACTTTGGGCAGTTTACAGGTTATTTTTATATTCCTTAGGCTGAAATGATCATTTACATTCTGTACTTTTTAACAGGCATGAATCGGCATCCTCCAGGTCCTGATATTTCCACCTTTTATCCCTTATCTCCTGGCAGTGTTGGGCAGATAACCCCACCACTTGGCTGGTAAGAGCTTCCTGCTACTTCTGAGTCGCACTCATGTATTTTGTGTTATGTACATCCAATACAAATTTATTGACTTGAGAAATGACTCATTTTAAAACAATTGTAAGCATTCCATTATTAAATAACCCAACAGAATTTTTTATAAAAAGTATGGAAATGTAGTTGGCTTTGCAGAGCAACCTATTGAGAGTAAATTGGACTGTAGAAACAGTATGATGTTCCTAAATGAAATCCACTGCACAATTCACAGACTTTATGGCTTGAATAGTTGGGAGCCCAATAATATGTGTTAGGTAAGATCATTTATTTGGACTTGTAAAATACACAAGTGCCACTGAATACATGCAGAGTGCCATATTCTAAATTGCCATGATTCATATGTTCATTTTGCACTAATTTATCTTCAAGGTAACAAATGTTTCAAATTTGTAAAATTCTTCAAGGCAAACTCTCCTTTATGAAGGAGGAATGTCCAATTTGATTCAATATATTAAATGTGTTCTTTGTTTAGTCTAAGCTGAAAAAATGGCAATTGAGTGAATTGAATTTATCTTTTATGAGATTTCTTCCAAGGAGTCAATCAAGTGCAGTATTGCTTAGCAAGAGTGTATCTTACATAAACAAATAGAGGAAAAAAAAGAAATGTAGTTATCCAAATTTTTGTAACTTTTAGATAATATTAAAGATGCAAATGAGCTATCTCTATACTTCTTTTGAGAGTTTATTTTGGGAGTGATTCGTCATTTTGGCAAAGCTGATACATTAGATAGAAAAACTCCATTTGCTACATGATGTATTATTTCATTTCAAAAAATACTAAAAATATTTGATTAAACTTTTTTGAATGGAAGAAAATTAGGAGAGCCAAGAGTTTGATGACCAAGCTTTTTTATATTATTGTGGCTGTTTTTACAGTAAGGAAGGCTTTTTTGGAGTGTGGGAATAGATTCAGTTCCAACTTTTAAATTTTAACAATTGTTTGCTTCTTTGTAGTACATTTTTTCAAAGATGAATCTGAATTAAAAATACTGGTAATATGAATAGTATACAGCACATAACTCTCTTATGTTTCTGCTTATTGCTGTACTGTATGATTGATATTTGAATTGTGTGTGCATAATTGTGTACATGTGCAACGGTCTAACCTACTGTGTATGCACAGAAGTTATTTTAAGTGTGAAGAGTGCCATGGAGAGAATAAGAAAGGGCCAGCAGCTTTAAAATGCTAGTTTCTTAAATCTGTCAATCAATAGCTCTGCTTGAATAGAATTGAGTGTACTCTTTCAAGGAAAATTCAATTATTCTCTCTGAAGTTGATACACAAGTGTGTTAACTTCTATTCAGAAGTTGCATTAATTCATGATGGAAAAAAACAATGTAAACTAAACATAAAAGATTCAAAATATTTGAAACATTCAAACTGAGCTGTTCATGTATCTATTCAGAAGAATAGAAGTTTATATTAGAAGTTTCTTTGTATTTTAAACTCCCTTTCAAGGTTTTTGTTTTGCATTCAAACTGTATGAACTTGGGCTGTGTACACACATTGGATCTGATTTCAAGAAGATACTTCAGACAGTTTGTTGTATGCAAACAACACTCTCCAATGATTCACAATGTGGGAAAAGACACCGCTGCTTAAAATATAACATATAGTTAATGCTTTTGTTAGAGTCCAAGTATCCTAGGATGTTTTTAGAATGTCCCTTTACCAGAAATAGGCAAAGCTATTGGTTCCATCTACTGCCTGATGGTTCCTCCTCCTTCTGCCAAGGGTGTGACTAAACAATACAGGAAGGTATTTTCATGTTTTGTGAAAACTGGGATTCCCAGTTTGTTACTATTTTAATAATCATAATATAGCAAGAATAAATCCTAGTGTATTTGTTCTTATGAAGTGAAGAACAAGCTACTCAGGTTATTAGTTGGTTATCTATTTATTGGTGTTTGGAAAAAGGCAGATTCACTTCTGTTACTTTATAATTGATGGGTTGCTTTTTTCTGTGACCTCAGGCAGGGTCAGCCTGTATATCCCATCTCAGGTGGATTCAGGCATCCCTACCCATCCTCACTTTCAGTCGACACTTCCATGTCAAGGTAGGTGTAGGAGGGGAATGACTGGCTCAGGAGTAAATGCTGGACATGGAGGGGAATTGGCTATACTGCTTTGTCCTGGTGACTGACTTTGCTTGCTCTCTCTGCCCCATTAGCTAAATTGCATTTAAGTCTCTCTGTGTGTATATATAATACTGTGTATATACAGCTTGCTATTATCATTGGCTGATTAAAAGACATCAAATCTGTGATACAACAATCTTACTGAAGCCAAAGAGGGTATTAGTTTTGTCAGCACAAGTGCAATGAAATCATTGTACATAATGACTGAAAATAAAACAGTTACTTTTTACAATTTCCTTTGTATTCTCTCTCCATTCTCTGAAGCATTCTATTTAAATATAGAATGCAAAATAGGAAACACTTTTCCACGCTCCAAACTGTTTTACAATTAAAGCTGTGTAGACATGGTAATATTGCTGTACAAATAAAGAACTTTAGTGCCAGCAGGCAGCGCTAACTAGGTGTTGGTGGTGGCATCATTTTGTATCATTCTTATCTTTCTGTGGTATGAAAATATGGGATCTATATGCTGTGCTTGGTGTACCCAAAGGTCGCTGTAATTTTCTATGTATCTTAATAAAATGCAACATACAAATAAAAACAATATAACACATTTGCTGGCTGGGTGTGTGGGATACATGTACTGTTTTCAATTTAATCACACCTCCCATTTACAGTTATGGTAAAACTTTTTTTAATATGCTAGTTATCATCTTATACTTTTTTCTGTCCAATTTTTGTATGAATTAATGCAACATGTCAGGTTGTCAACTAGTTTTTACATATGAAGTACAGAAGGACTAGATAAGACTAAATAAAGGTCAGACTAATACAAGGGCACTATTTTGATGTTTAACAGTTAATACAGTTCAGTGTAATTTGCCCTTAACAGATTATTAGCTAAATCAGGGTTCCCTAATATTGTATTCTCCTGATATATTGGCTTTCAACACTAGTTCGTACTAATATATCCACCCTGATATTCTCTTTTCGGCTAGACCTCTTCTTCACCATGGACCCCTTTAAATACCTTTTGTGGCCACGGATCATGGCCATGGAACCCCAAGATTTAATTCAAGGTTTAAACTATAACATTCCTTCAAGTCTTTGCGGAATGCCTGTGATGACATCACGCCCCACATCCAGGTTAAGAACCACTGGTTAGACCAGGGGTCGGCAACCTTAAACACCCAAAGAGCCACAAAGGTCCTAACTGGAAGCCTCCCGTTCAATTCTGGAGCCGACTGGAAGTCCGGTTCCCCAGTGGTGGATTGCTCCCGGTTCAGGCTGGTTCGTGCAATCCGGTAGCAGTGACGCTGTGACATTACCGAACCGGTTCTCCATGACCGGGAACTGGGCCTACCTGCACGCCTGTACTTACGGTTCTCTGCCGAACGCGCGCTCCGCACATGTGCAGAATGCTTTTTTCGAGGTTTTTTCCTCAAAAAAAGTTACTGCACATGCGTGGAGCACGCATTTGGCGCGCCGATCACACACAAAGCGTGTGCATCATCAGAACCAGTAGTAAAGGTCAGTAGAACCCACCCCTGCGGTTCCCCCACCATAAAGTCTCCTCCTAAAGCAGCGTCCTTTTTCCTCTACTTGTCCTAACCAAAAGCCCTATCAATTGTGGAGCCACAGCAGAGGGATGAAAGAGCCACATGCGGCTGCAGAGCCACAGGTTTCTGACCCCTGGGTTAGACAATATTATGCACAGTGCAGAAATAAAAAATAAGAACTAGTAAGGTAAAGAAAGTAAAGGCATAATATAAGAAAAAAATAGCTCAAACTAGTTTGCACCAGCATTATTCACTGTACTGCTCCATACCATTCTATCTTCTTCACAAAATAATCCTATTGTTCTTTAAATTTCTCATCATTCTCTTTCTAAAACTTTCATCAATCTCATCAAGTATTTTCTTTCATGCTATCAATTCCTTTTTTATTCAGTCCTCCTTTAACAATGCTTCATTCTTTACAGAATCTTTTCTGGTTTTACCCCAAGTTTAATCATCTTATTCTGTGCAGATTAGGATCTCTAAACAGAGACTATTTTGCAAACCAACATACTCTTGCCCACATTCTGGCAACTAGCAGTGTATTGACATGTACAGGATGCAGTCTTTGTCAATATTAAAGTTGACATCTGGCACATCTGGACCAATATTCGATGGGCGAAACTAATCTTGGCCAAATAAAGAGCGTAATTGGTTGCCCGTCACTGCCACCGCCACCACCATTATGATGATCTTTTAAAAATTGGGACGTTATTGATTTTATCTATTCAATTTACACATGTTCCCCAGCTTTTTATAACATTAGCAGAATGATCTGCTGTTAAACTGGTAATAGTTTGAATGGCTTCACTATTATGAAGTACAGAAAATTCTGCTGGAATCGTGAAAAGCTATTTAATATTTACTGGAATACTTTTTTGAAATAAAGAAGGGAAGAGATAGCATGAGGTAGGATCTATGCTGGAAATCTGTTTCAGTGTAATGTGTAAAACTGCCCCAAATTGTCCTTGGGGTATGCAGTAGCTATTTTGCTTTAAAAAGCACACACCAGTGTGTAGTGCTTTAAATGTCTGAGAAGAAAGAAAACCTGAATTTCATTACCTACAGCATTGCAGTTCCAAGTTCCTGATATTATATGTTCTTCTCATTACTTTGATTGGGTACAACCATGCAACTCTGCACAGGAGTGAATGTAAGAATTAATTGAGTGGCAGCTCTCAGTTCCAATTTCCATATCTCTGTGTTGGAAACAATAACACTCTAATTTATTGTATATACACGGATTATGAACCTCTGCAGAGTGCAGATTGGGATCTTTTAGAGCTTACATAATTGTTTGATGAGAGCCACACACATACACCATACTGGGTAACTAGGAACATCTCCCTCTAAACTCTTCCAGTTTGTTTTCAAACATTACAGCATCTGCAGTTTCATATTTGAACAGGACGTGCTTGTCCAATAGGTTTATTTCTTTCTTCCTCCCATTTATTTAAAAGTATATCAACTTTTCTTCAAAACTCCTTAGAACTGTTAATCAAGGCTTCATACATTGTATGTGTATGAAGGCTTCATACATTGTCTTGTGATAGGCAGTTGGCCAACTTTATGATCTTAAGGGCTCTGTTTCACAAGTACCTGCATTGTAGGAATTAATGTTTCCCCTTCACATGGACTTATTTGCTTGGTGAGACAGTGACCTATGTAAACACCACCAGGCATTTATTAAACAGGCTCATCACACTATTTGTTCTCATCTGGGAGCAAGCTTTATGGATGGCAGACTCTGAAGCTCCTCATCTTCCTCTAAGCCTCCTACCATGATGGCAGTAATGTTTGGTGATATTTCATTTCTTTGAGAGATCAGTTGCATTCTCTATGGTTTGACACTTAGCTAATATTTGCACTGGAGAAAATGTCCATAAGGTGTTTTAAGGTTTTAAAAAGCTTGCCCTGCCCAATTCCACCAAGACTAAGAAGTAAGAGAGGAGTAAACCTTTTCTTGTCAGCTCAGTTCCAGCTGCAATAACTCAAATTTCTCCTCAGTGTGGATGTCTTAAATTTTATTATCCATTTTTGCTAATGGAACATTTTCCAGTTTATACTATGAAGTGTTTCATAAAAGCTCTACCAAATCTTGGACCCTTTCCTTCTCTATACATTATATATCTGCAGTCATGTGGATAGGTATCTTATAAAAATATCTTTGTTTCATAAAGAATTAACTGTAAATGCAGTTCTTTGAATGCCATCAATGCATTCTCATAGCTTGTCCTGTTATTTGGTCTCAGGGACTTTCAGTACTTGATCTGTTGTGGTGGCTTCTTATTATTTATATCCCACCTTTATTATTTTTATAAGATGGTGAGCACATCTAATACTCCTTCCTTCTTATATTTTCTCCACAACAACAACCCTATGACATGGGTTTCTCCTCCTGGTTTCTAGGCTAGTACATTAACCACTACACCAAACCTGGCTTGATAGGAACCATGCCAATGTTTGTGTACACAGGGGTAGCATTCTCACCAAACAAGTCTATAAACACAAGTGTATAATTCTTGTGTGAGTATTCACATATGACTACTCAAAGAACTATAATTATAACATAGCAAGTTATTTTGGAAAATGAGGCTTTGCTGTCCCAGTAATAATGAGATAAAATTTTTCTTCCTCTCAGAAGCTTCCCACCTCTTCATGGCACTCAGAAGTGTGTGCATTCTCCATCTTTAACACCAATAGGCTGTGTCCCTGCATACATTTATAATAATATACCCTGTATACACTAATAATAGATAACATACCAGAAGGCTGAAGTGCACATGTGCAGTCTCTTAAAAGATCAGTTATAGAAGCAGCCAGATGGGAAAGGGACAATGTTCAATATTGAAAGATAATAGTATCAGGAGGATGAGTAGTGAGTGTATCATGTGCCTTAGGAGTGAGTCACATATCATAGAGACAAGATAAATATGATTGAACAGATTGAACCTGGGATTTAGATTATACAATTAGAAAGTTATAGCTTCTCAAGGAAATGCAATTTTTTTCAACCTTATTTTCTTCCTGCATGACCATTCCTCTTTTTCTTAGCTGGTGGTGGGTAACTTTAATGTCATATTTATGTGAGAAAATATTTTTATGGGGCTAGGATGAAATTAGCATTATGTTTCCTACTGTATGTGTTTTTAGAATTGTTGGAAGCATTGAATTTCTTTGCATATAATACAAAATATCTACTGCAGCATTTCTCCAGGATTAAAGGACAAAAATAATCCTGTTTATTCTGTCCATATCTTAGCTGTCAAATATAGGCATCCTAATATTTTTGCTTCTAGCCCAATATGAAATATTTCTACCTAGGCTTTCCTTGTGATTCATATAATTGTTCAATGCTTTGCAAAAATTGCCATTATGAAAAAGACTTGCCCTTTTTCATCCTTTGTAGGTTTTCACATCATATGATCCCAGGTCCTCCAGGACCCCACACAACTGGAATCCCTCACCCTGCAATTGTAACACCTCAAGTCAAACAAGAACATCCACACACAGACAGTGACTTAATGCACGTGTGAGTTGGACCTTTCCAAGTCTTTTAACAATCCTTAATCTGCGTTCCTTGGGAATCAAGTGGACATGGCAATACTTGTGATGAAGGCTTTTCTCCTGCTTATCCTTAAAATAAAGTGTTGGATATTTGCCTAAGTTACAAATATAGCCTTGTATTTTCTGTATTTTAACAGACCTGGGCATTTTTACAGCCCCAGGCTATATATGGCCCTTTGGCTATCTCTGTCTGTCCCATGTGAGGTCAATCAAAAATTAGAAATCAAATCTAAATAAATGTGGTCCATGTACACAATGCAACTGCATTGATTTTATTTTGAAGGCGGCTGCTACATTTTTTTCAATTTACACATATGCATGCATGTGTGCTGAGGCACCTTCCCAGCCCTATTGGTTTGGCCCTTCCCAACATCCCAACTTCTCATGTAGCCTCTTGGGAAAATTAATTGCCCACTCCTGACCTTGAATATTGAAGCTGTTTACATTGAGGTAACTCATTTAGTATCAAGTTAAATGATTGCCTTTCTGGTGTTCTGATTTTAATATGATCCAACCTAGATGAGCATTGTGAAATGGATTATGGATTATCAAAATGTATCTATCTTACATTAACATGGAGAAATAAAAATATTTGAGTAACTGCAAATATGTTTTCTTTGGATGGAGGCGATACTAGTAGAATCTCTTCTGATTTTATATTTTCAGTTCTAACAAAGGAAAAATAGGCATTTTATTTTAAAAAAGCACAATTAAATACAAATTATATATA
>JANHFM010010013.1:0-21919 GCA_032468115.1 Grayia smithii
GTCAATGGTGTCCCGCTTTACCAATCTTAAAATCTGGTCACCTTATTTTAGCTGTATTGTGACTCTTCCATTTTTAATTGCAGTAATAACCTATATGTTTATGCCATTGTCTCTTCTGATTGTTCCAAATAGTGAAATATTAAATGGTGTATGGAAACTGGTATATGACTGTATTGTTGCAGCTCTAATATTTCGATAGTATTGTGCATAAGAAAGTTGAGTTAATATCAAGCCATGTAACTTATCACCTATTCATTTTCCTAGCTGATCTTTATTGACAGATTTTTTTATTACTATAAAAATCTTTTAGTCTACATTATATTCTCTCAAAAAATTCTAGTGAAATTGTACTGATTATTCTGATGTATATATGTTATTAATGGGAGTTAAATGAGAAGTACTGTTTATCAAAGCTATATATTTACTCTTTCAGATTTGAAACATTGTTTTAGTTAAAATATTTTCTATCTGACTTATTCTAAAAGTATTTTGGACAAAAACATTGACTCATAAAATGTTTTGGCTCTAATATAATTTGGATCCACAGTGTAGAAGAATCTTCCAAAATAAATGGAATAATATGCCATAACTGTTGTACTTCATGATATATTGTCAAGCTGGGTATGCCCTTGCCTTCTGGTTCTGAGGTCAATATAAAAGTCTTTTATTTATTCTCAATTGTTTTGCTATTTGTTACTCACAATCTCCTGGTTTCTAGCCTGGTGCCTTAACTGCTAGACCAAACTGTCTGTTGCTTGTAACTTTAGGCATATTTAACATTAATATTATTTTTTCATTAATGTGATTCTCCTATTCTGTCTTCCCATTTTGAAAAATTACTCTCCTTCCACTTTATCTCCCACCCTGTTCCATGCCTCCCTATCTAATCTTCCTATCCTTCAATTCCACTTAGACCAATAGTGAAAGAATCACTGACAATCCTTCAAGCATCTTCTTCTTGCTTGGTGTGTGTGTGTGTGTGTGTGTGTGTGTGTGTGTGTGTGAGAGAGAGAGAGAGAGAGAGAGAGAGAGAGAGAGACAGACAGACAGACAGGCGGACAGACAGACAGAGACAGACAGACAGACGGACGGACGGACGGACAGACAGACAGACAAACTCTCAGCTCCTACTTTGGATCTGACACAAACCTTTGTTAGGCACATATCCTATTTCATCTATCATCCCAATATGTAATGGTAACCTTAAAATTGTTGAGAAGAGATTCTTCCAATTTTTCTCTTGTTTCTTTCAGAAAAATGTGCAGACTTTCCTGATAAAGGTCAATTGAGTCCCATTTGGGTTGTTTTCATTATTTTCCTTGGCCACCGTTTTATAGATGGGTATATTTTGGTGCTTGTTGGTATTTCTGTGGTACACTACTGGGAATCATGCTGTTTGAACTGGGCCGTTCTACAAATCCGATAAATAAATAAAAATGCAAACATACATCACCCAATGCCTCAAAGAGAAGAGGCAAAGACTATCTTTTTTCCAGTGATGAATAACTGATATCTACCTATCTCCCTCCCTGCTATTACCTCTTGTGTTCACATCCAGCTTACCGTTCTCCTTTAAATTACAGAAGAGGCAAACAAGATTTCCCCCTAGAGCATTATCACTTCCTACTTTTTCTACCTTGGGCAGCAATATTGTTTCAGATTATCTCTCATGTTTTGTAGCTGTAACAGAACCACAAGAAAAAAAATAACAATATAAAATAATAGATTGCATCTAAGAAATCAGCATCTATCTATGGCCTTCTGCAGGATTCCCCATTGAATGCCATGAATTATCCAACAGAATACAACTGCATTAGTGATCAAGCATGGGTGTGTGTGCTTTCAGCTCATCCTTAAGAGAAAGGAAAATGTGTAGTCAGTCCATTAGGCAGCTGAAATGTGAAAATCATTCCATTTTTTCTGGCATGATAATACAGATTTAGACCCTCATTCCCATTAACATGTTTAGGTTGAAATGCCCACCTGGAAGTTTTATAATGACAGATAGATATACATAGCAAGATATCTATGAGTAATTGTCTGAATTTTTTGAGGAAGGAGCTTTGCTTTAGGAGATATAAGGGATTTATTTCTTATTTAGATGAATACCTCCCCTTTCATTCAACAGCTCAAGGAGTTGTACAGGAATAGCAATAGCATTTAGACTTATATACCACTTCACAGTGCTTTACAGCCCTCTTTAAGCTTTATTTACAGATTCAGCATATTGCCCCCAACAATCTGGCTCCTCATTTTACCGACCTCGGAAGGATGGAAGGTTGAGTCAATCTTGAGCCTGGTGAGATTTGAACTGTCAAATTGCAGGCAGCCAGCAGTCCACAGTCCGCAGTACTGCATTCTAACCACTGCGCCACCACGGCTCTTATATAAGATTCTTCCTTCCTATTTTTCTCTGCAACAACCACCTTGTGAAGTAGAATAGGCTAAGAGTGAATGGCTGGCTTAAAAGTCACCCAGTGAATGGTTGAGGACAGTTTTGAACCCGCGTCCCCCTTTTCTAGGCCAGAATTGCAGACAGGACCCTCTTTGCTGGATAATCATCCAATCAATGCAATCGAGGTTAATTAGCTTCCTTGTAATGGTTACTAGAATAGATGCCAAAATAATGTGATCTTTCAGAATTTTGGAATTATCATAATATTGCATAAATACTTATGGTAGGTAGAATAATTCAGGCTTTCTAGTTTAAGTCAAAACTATTTCTTTCTCTCTCTCAGCATAGAATAAATTGTGAATCTATTTTTCTCTGTCATGAAATGAAATTTCCTTAACCCCATACTGAAAATTACAAGGTTTGTTTTTTTAAAAAAATATATACTAAACAAATCTTCACAACAATCAAGTTTCTTAAAAACAGGAAACACCCACATCAAACCAATGAGAAAAGTGCAGATTAAAATATCATTTTTAATGTATCATTTTGGAATAATACAAAGTTTATTGGCAAACACTTTTGTTTTTTTATGTAATTCTTTCATAAAATTTTATAAAATACATATGTTGTGAAATAACAAGGAAACTCTTAACAGAATCCATCAAAACATATGCATAGCTGTTACTTTCACTAATCCAGATTCCATATGTAAAAAATTATAGTGTTACTGAAAATCAGCATGCAGTGATTATATAAATTTAAGCTTCCTGTTTTTTGATAGTTCTTATTTTACAATCCTTAATAGGACTTAATAGGCCCAAAACCTTATTCAACTTTGGAATAAAAGTTCTATAATATTTTTCCCAGTGTTTTCCTACAAGTGCAGGGTCTGCTTTTTTCTTTGGATCAATTGAGTTTTGATTCATTGGTTGCAACAGAATTTGACGGATCAGTTTGTTGTCCAAGCCTGACATTGTAGACTGAGAGACAAAGTGACTAGCTCCAACTCACAGTTTCCTGGTTTCTAGTCTTAACTACTAGACCAAACTGGCTTTCTACCGGTATAAACTACCATGTTTCCCTGAAAATGAGACAGGGTCTTATTTTCTTTTGACCCCCCCCAAAAAGGGCTTGGCCTTATTATCAGGGGGTCTTATTATTTTGGGGGTGCAGGAGGCAGCGAGCGTGGGACTGGATGTCCTGTTGCTGCCGTCGCCTCCCCTCCCTGCTCTTCGCACCGGCCGAGCAGCCCAACACATCCCACCCCATCCCAATGGCAACAGCTGCTTCCCTTCTCCACCATCTCTTTATTGAGAGGGGTGGCAGGTGGGGCGGGGGAGAAATGAAACATGTGGAGCGAGATGTGGCTCCCCTTGCTGTCTCTTCTCTCCCCCCCGACATGACAGGGCTTCTGCCCCTTGCTTAGCCACCCGCCCCCTTTAGCGATTCAATTTGGGGGTGGCAAGTGGGGTGGGTGAGAAGCAGGATGCAGTTACCTTTCAAGCTCCATCATTTCCTCGCCGTTGTGTCCAGGGAAACATGCTGTAAAAGAAGACCTTCTCAGGAGTTGGAAAAGTTTGAATTCACGAGGAGGTTTTCTTTTACAGCGTGTTTCCCTGTACACAACAGTGAGGAATGTGACGGAGCTGGAAAGATAAGACACTCATCCTGCTTCTCACCTGCCCTACCTGCTACCCCCAAATTGCATCCCTAAAGGGGGTGGGTGGCTAAGTGAGGGGCAGGAGCCCTGACATGCCTGGTGAGGGGGCGGGAGAAGAGGTGGCAAGGGGAGCCATAACTCGCTCCATGTATCTCACTTCTCCCCTGCCCCACCTGCCACCCCTCTTGATAAAGAGATGGCAGGGAAGGGAAGCAGACAGGCTGCTGTTGCCATGGGGGGGGGGACATGTTGGGCTGCTTGGCCGGCACAAGAACAGGGAGTTGAGGGCATATCGCCCCCTTTCCCCCCTCTGTCCTTGCCTCCTCAACTCATTTTGGTTCTGCGGCAAGCAATCAGGAAATGGCGAGACTGGCTGCACATGCATGTAAGTAGTTGGTGGGGGGGTTTATTTTGCAGGGGTAGCTTATATTATCACATGGATTGGATTTATTATTCGGATATGTCTTATTTTAGGGGAAACACGGTATATAAACTAAAAGGCTAAAAAAACCATAACAATACACATAGGAGTTAAACATGTTGAATTGAAGCTACCATATTTGCACAGTAAACATCCAGCTGACCACTGGATGGAAAGAAAGAAAGAAAGTTTTCTGTATAGTTTTGCCACCACCTGGTAACATCAGTTTTACACACAAGCCAAATGGCTATAGGACTATATTGCAAATAGGACTATGCAATATATTAGAGCTTCGGGACAAGGGCAAAATGGTTTGCTTTACAATAACATAGAGTGATTAACTTTTTTAACAATTGTGGGAATACTGTAACTTTATTTCATTATTTATTATTGATAGAATTAAACATGAATTTATAAAACATCCTCTTGCTCCTGTGTTCTTCTATTCAAATCATGTTAGCTTGATATCAGAAGAGCAGCATATGAAAATGTACAGGTCTACCAGATGGGCTCATGCGAGCTTTCTTGATGTGTAGTTTCAGAAAGTCTACACTTTAAATTAAAACTGTTGAACTGATTGAACCAAATACTAGAAATACTACAAAATGTATGAGATTACTGTTACAGAGCAATTAGAAAAATGCTTGATTATCCAAGAGTACCTGCTTCTTAAATACTAGTGGAAATTGTTTCTAAGGATTTTACTTGGGTTTTACTTGGCATCTAGTTCCTATGTCTTGGCTGAAAGGAAATTGCGAAGCCGATGAGGTTAAAATATATGAAAAACATCTGAAAAATAGCTTGGTCGTGAAGTGCCTATTAACACCCTCTTAACTTGTAGCTTTTCATAAGAGAACAAAAAAACAGCCCTAGAGCAGGCAGTTTCTACTGTCAATGTGACCTTCCTTAGAATACTCCAAGCCACAATGTCATTCCAATTTCTTTTCTATGATCAATGATTTCCTTGAGTACCAACACTGCTTTCTGGCACAGTAGATGCTATGGCAAAATATGAGGTCAAGGAGGAAGAATCTAGAAATTTACAAATGAAAAACAACTCTTCCTAGATCTAATCTTTAACCTGTAGAATACAAAGCAGCTGCATGATCCACCGTTAGTTTCATATTCATTTTTTAAGACAACATTGTGTGACCTAAGCCTTCCTTAGCTATTCTTTGGAACTTGTTCTTTGTTACCTGTAAGAACATTATTGAGTTATCTTCAGTTCCACATAATATTAGCAGACCATTCTAAAACTGACTAGGAGGTTTAGGTCTTTGAGAACTAGAATATTGCATAAATATTTATAGTAAGTAGAATAATTCAGTCAGGCTTTCTGGGTTAAAGTCAAAATTATTTCTTTCTCTCTGTCAACATAAAACAAATTGTGAATCTATTTTTCTCTGTCATCAAATAATTTTTGCTGTAACCCCATACTGAAAGTTGAGGGCTTTTTTGTTTTTTAAAGAACACATTAAACATATCTTTATAACAATCAAGTTTCTTAAAAACAAGAAACACCCACATCAAACCAATGAGAAAAGTGCAGATTCAAATATTATTTTAATGTCTCATTCCATCATAATACAAACAAAGTTTATTGGTCATCATTTATATATTTAAAATGAGAAGCTAATACTCTAGAAAATAGAACACTGATTTCCAAGAATGTCTTTGGGCCTCACGTAGACTCCAAAAACATTCTTAGAAAATGAATGGTGAGTGGTGAATTTCCTGTAGTCTTTTGTGAAACAAGAACGACAACAAAGCTGAGATGATAATGGTCATACTGGAATGATAGGAAGGGTAATGTGGAGCATCCTCATTATCTTGTTTTGAGAGAGAGGAATGATTTGTGACAATGTACACCGTTATAGGAGTTATTTTGTGTGTGTGGCCATGGAACATTCTCTGAATGCCAAACATGCCCATCAAATTAAATTGTCTGGGATCCAACCATATAATTCCTTGAAAGTACAACACTCCATACAAAATAAAGAAAAATCAGCTAAGGTTAGGAGCAGGTCAACCCAATAAAAACTGAGTAAGTGTAGGATTTGCAAAGCAACAAGCTACTGTATTATATAGAAGAATAGCCCAACAGGAAACATTTGTTGGTTGTTTCTGGCAGCAGTTCATTGGTCTTATTTGCTCTCTCATTGGCCTTTCTTCATATTATGTTGAGTTCAGAATAGGGCCATAGATATCTTTTCATTTCTTTATGTAGTATAAATAATCAGCGGCTGATCTAATGGACATCTATCTCATCATCATTGACCTGTACTGTACTTTGGCCATTGACCTAAAAGCCCTGTACTTTTAGGACTTATTACTGTAGCAAAGAGAACTTTATAAATCTGGGGGCATGGAACATGATTGGTAGGATTTAATTACATTATTTTTCTTAATTCTTTCTAATTCCGGGCTTCTGGCCTTGGAATAGAAAGGAATGTGACTAAAATGTTTTGCATCAAAGTTAAGGCAACTGTTTAACTAATCATCCTCAATTTAAAACATCAAACAAACCAAAAAACCCAGAAATGATAGCAATTTCCCATTTGTGTTCAATCAAATAAATCTGACAACATCCACATTTTTGCTTGTGTTTCTTATGTATATTTTTCCTGAAGTACTTTTCATGGGTATTATGATAATATATATGATTACATATATGACTATGAATTCTTCAGAAAAGCCACTGAGAAGTCTCAGAATACCAACCTATCATGTTGTGATGCTAATCTGGAAAATCAAAGAAACAGTACTTTTCTTGAAATTGTTCCCTTTTACAGTCAGAGTAAAATGAACCGGGTGAATTGAAATCCACAATCCCTTTGAAAATGCCTGTATGTAATTTGAACTTCCTCTAAGACAATTATAATAATGACTTAAGAAGTTGTGTGGAAAGTATAAAAATAATTACCTAACCAACCATTTTAATTTTGTTTGTCAATGCCTAGTGCAAGGATACAAAATGAAAGAAATTGAAAGACAATTCCTGGTATGAATATTCTAAACCACACATAATTTTATGAATGTTATAAATGTTTTAGCTTATGAACTGTAGATCTCTGATTCTCTCTTTGGTTTCTGTCAAAACAAAGAAAAAGATGGTTGTAAAAAAATGGAAAGTTTTCTGTGATAAGTAGAACAAGAAATTAAATTATTGTGTTATGAAGGACAATAGGCAGAGGTCTATTCTGGAATAATGTTAGGAAGTTTTGTGTATGGAAACATTTGTATAGCATAACTGTAAAAACACTCTCTGTCATTTAGAATATACTCATCGTAATATTAAATCTCACACAACTTCATAAAAAAAGTGTATCCCCACAACCATTTTTAGCACAACATTCACCACCTAAAAGGAAGATAACATTTCCTTACATTACAAACATCTCAGAAACCAACAACTGCAACCCTTGTCATCGCTTTAGCCACAAAATCCACCCCCCCCAACTCTCCTAAGCAAGCTCAAAAACCCAGAAGACAAATTAGGAAGTCATTTATAACATATAATATAAACACAATGTGAAAATCACTGTGCACAATGAGCTCTTAGACGTTTGACAGAATACACCTTTGAACATCAGTTGGCAGTCTGATGATATGAAAATCTGTTAATTTCACAGCACATGGACAAGTTCAACCACAATTTCAGCTGGAAAGCTGTTGACATTTTAAATCAAGTTAGACCCTAAGAATGCAAGAGAATTCCTAGAAGCTTGGCACTCTGACAAATCAGCAATCAGTTGACATATAGAAGTGACTCTAATTATGAAGCATTCCAAAGAAATAACCAAAGATCAAAGAAAGGAGAAAACAGCCCTGGGTTTATCCTCCCTTACTGCATGCTTACATACCAACACAGACAAGCAGGAATCAGCACCTAATAATCACAATAAGTCACAGACAACAGCATGCCAATAGAAGCAAAATATTACACACCCTGCCAAACTCATATAATGATAATAGGGCAACCAGCCATATCTAAACCACCAACTTCATTTTCCATGTCACAGCACAGATGATGCTATCTAGACTGACAGTGAAATGTCTACAAAAAGACAATCAAATTAGAGAATACCAAGAATCTCACAACTCAACTCTGAATAACATATATTTTCCACTATTGATTCTCAATCAAGCAAGAGTAATGAATTAAATATGGGTGTTTTCAATTATCTCTCAATTCACTTTCTCATGCTCTTTGGCAATATCATCCCTTAATGTCTCAGCTTGGGAAAAGGTGGAAGAGGTAAAACTGCCTTTTACCAGATCAAATTATTTGTGTACCTGAGCCAGCGTTTTGTTTTGTTTTGCTTTGTTTTATTTTCTAACAAAACAGTCTTACAGCATTACAGGATAAAGAAAAATAATTTCTAGACAAAAGTACAAGAACAGATGACTGTCATTAAAAAATGCTGATGATTATGTTCCCCTTGTTTCCTATTTCATTAAAGTGCTAAACAAGGGTTCCAGCGACAGTAATCCTGATTTCCCTTCCTTCCTTATTAATGTATAAAATATACAATATTTAACTTGATCTTCATTAATAAAGCAAGCTTAAATATCCTATATTAATAGATAGTAGCTCCTACCCTATGTCAGTTAATTTTGAACCCAGACCCAGTAAGAGATCATTGACCCATTGCCCTTGTTTGAAGTCAAGAAAACAATTGACTGTAGAGGCATATGGTTTGCAATGAGTTTTATATGCACGATTAAGAGAATCGGGACTTATATATAAAATATTGGGACTTATATATAAAATATATATAAAAGGATGCCTGAAATTAAACAATGTAAGACACCATTTGAAAATGAACTATGAACAAACGATGAACATGTAATTGCAAAAATGTATAAGAATCTGTTAAGAATTGAAACTAAAGATGAACAAGTTAAGAGAAAATGGGCTGTGCATTTTGGTTATAATATATACATGAACAAATGGGGAAAGCATGTTGATAAATGGATTGAAATTCAAATTGTGTTATAATTTAAGAGAGAATTTTTATAAAATCACCAGACAACCCTGTGACTAGTTGGATCTTCCTTTGAGAGAAAAGTCTGATATGATCAGAATGAACAATACATTTTAGGCTGATCATTTTTTTTAATCCCAATGCTAGATTGTCCTATGATCATCTAAGAAGTGTATATATCATAAATAGAAATATAATTATAGTGGCAAACGTACTTCAATAAGTCAATACTTTTCTAAATAGACAAATAGAATGACTATGGATGGCCAAAAAAGCAGTGGGAATAGGTGTGATTTTTTTTTACTTTTTGCTGGCTTCCCCATTGACTTTGCTTATGGAAAGCTGGCAGAGAGCATCAGAAAGTGACTATGGGGATGCTGCAGTGGCATGACTTTCTGAATAAAACTGGTGTGAACCTTGTGAAAATAGTTTCACGGGAATAAAAGGTCCTGGATTTCTAACTCATTCTTTAGGTTAGTGGATTTTATGTACCGTGATTCAGAAACTGTTGTGGTAAATGCACTGGACAAACTTGATGGGTAAATGTTCGACAAACTTGAGGATACAAGCAGACAACAGGTAAACACAATGAGCATTTTAGTAGTAGATATACGGTACCACTAGTATATGACATGAGGGAAACTATCAAAAATGTATAAAGGTGCTTCAGATCAATACTGGAAATATTAAAAGCATGAAGGGACATTTTACTATGCGTGGCAGACTTGTGAAAACGTTTTAAAAATAGATATAAATGCATACAATGATACTAATTTTTTAAAAAGACTAATATTGTAAAAAAAAAAACTAGACCTTTTTATTGGGACTTAATTCAATAATTACAATTAGAGAAAACTCACGGAAAATTGGTTTTATAAATGGTAACTGAAGCAAGATTGTTATATGCACAATGATGGAGAAGTATTTCCACAAATGGGGAATGGATTGTGAAGATATCAGAACTGGTAGAAATGAAAAACTGACCTGGTTAGTCAGGGATAAAATGATAAGTACATCCTTAAAAGACTGAAAAACTGTTATAAATTTTTTTTGCTGAAAATAAAGAAAAGTGAAATAATGCTTTATGAACTTGATTGAAAAAAGAATTGAATGTGGAGTTAAAGGGATTTTTGTAATATTAAAGAGAGAGGTTGCATAATGTATTTGCTAATTTTTGTTACGTAGAATTTAGATCTTTGATTAATTTCTTCTTTTTTTATCTTCTCCTTTTTCCTTTCTTGCTCCTCATAGTTTTTCTTTTCTTTTCTTTTTTCTCTTAGGTTTCTCTTTTATTCCTTGAAAAAAAAATCTCAATAAAAACACTTCGTTTTAAAAAAAGAACAGCACTCTGACCATTCATTTCCATGGCTCTCCTATCTGGCAGATTTTGCCTAGGTGTGGAAGCAAAGCCTGGCTTACTCTGGTTAAATGTCAGGGTTCCAAGGAACACCCCCAACGAAAGAAGACTCCAAGGCTAGAAGTTCCATTTTATTAGACATGTCCTATTGGCACATCTGGGAAAACCCGAATCTGAACACTCCCAGATTTTTCCCACCAAAAGGAAAGTCCATGTCCACATCCACATCCCTGCCCCAGCACACACATGTCCATCACATGGTCCAATCAATGCACCATCCCAACTGGTGATGCCTCCAAGTCACACCATCCTGCAGGGCAGGATTTCCTTGACTCTCAGAGAAAGGAATGTTATTATGGCTAGATACCACCCCTACTTCATACAATCCCCCCTCCCAGTTTCCCACAGCAGTAAAGGTGGCAGGCCTGAAGGCCCAATGCAAAAGATGGCTTCCAGGCCTGACATTAACATTTGGATGGGGCAATCAAAGGTTGTAGGCTAAAGAGGAGATATTTGCCATTGCCTGGTCCTAGATGTTTTCCAATTTCCATGGCATAACTTCTGATTGAAGTTTGTCCACCTGACTGTCCTTTTTAAAGGCAAAATTGTGTCTCACTTATTTTGGTTATGTCATGTAGAGGAATTCACTGGAAAAAGCACTTATGTTTGGAGGAGTTAGCAGTAAAAGGAAACCAGGCCACCAAATAACACAACGGTTGGACATCACTAAACTTGACCCCAGTCAGAGCATAGAAAAATTCCAAGAAATAGTACAGGATTGGAAGATATGGAGATACAGGGTCCATAGAATCTCCAAAAGTTGGACATAACTGAATGGATAACATCATCATCATCATCATCACTGGTTTTTTTTTTTTTTATAGATTGGGGTTTGGTCCTAGTTTTTCCTCCTGCAGTTTTGGGGAGCTTTTTTGCTTCCATTCAGGAATTAGATCAGAAGACTTTAATATTAATTTAATTAATATTAATTTAATTAATTAATTTATATTAATATTAATTTAATTGATTCCAATTTTACTTCAGGATCTCAAAACAGTGCTTCTTCTTTTGTTTTCCTACAACAACCCTGTTAAATTGTTTGGGTTGAAACAGATAGATAGAGCTAAAGTCACCCAGTGAGTAAGTTTCTGTAGCTGATGCTTGGGCCTTCTGTGTCTCCTCAGTCTTGGCCCAACACCTCAATTAAAAGGAAATTAAAAGGAATTAAAAGGTTTCCCCTGTTCAGTAGTGTTCAACTCTAGGGGGCAGTGCTCATCTCTGTTTCTCTTAGCCAAGGAGTCAGAATTGTCCTTAAGAATGGTTTCTGTGGCCATGTGTCAAACAAAATGGTTCTTTATTGTCTTGAAAGATGATTAAATTAAAAACAGTCTGCATATTTCTAAATGAGAACATCTCATGGGAGATATATTTTTTTTTAAAGGAAGCATTATTGTACATGGTTTTTATGGGTGAAACCATGTGATGGACTGAGCTTTGTTAAAATAAGTGATAGATTAGGAACAGAGAGACCCAGTTTGAAACCCACACTGATCTATGGAATGAGCTCTCAACCAAGAAATAAAATAATATTATCTACTACATTTTCTCTTTCATTGAGATGCCCCCCTGTGTCACTTTAAATGGTTCAGGACTTGGCTTCTTATTTTAGGATTGTAGACAGCAAATAAGCAGCTATGAACCAGCAGGAAACAATTAATTTTCCCCAACCCTGCCGGACCTGCTCTTTTTAAAAACATATTAGTGTTGTTATAAATCAAGGAACAGGGTGTATAATAGCAGTAATGCCCTTGAAATCTGTTAATCCAGCCATTGGTGAGTGGCTTGCCAGAGCATTCACTGCCCTTGGCTTCACCTTGGGCTATTAGCTCGCAAATCGGTCATTAACCAGTAGTAATGACCAATTTGGTAGGGATGATTGCTTAAATATCACCCACCTTGAAAAGAGAATTATTGCTTGACTGAAAAGTGAAGCTTTATTTTCAACTCAGTTCTTATTTCTCCTCTCATGGTGATGTGAAAGCAGAGAAGTGAAGAGTAATTCCCCTGCTTACGATCACTGATTTGTCTTCAGAAACCAAAAAAAGGGTTCTATCTTTGTATTAATTTTTGAAATACTTATGGATGAAAACAGATGGCAATCAAACCAATGTAGCTGAAAGTGACTGAAGGGATGATAGATTCTTTGTGAAGTTCAGAAATTTTGGATTTTCTGTCCACTACAAATGCGTTTCAGTGCTATATCTGCCACTTTAAGTTTATTATTCCTGTTCTGTCTGTTTGAGCTCATTCAGGCCACAGAGGAGAGCAGTTTAGGGGTGTGTAAGTGTATGTATTTGTGTATAATGAGAGGCCTTTTTCCAAATAACTGTTATTTCCTTACGGTACTTGCAAAAGTGCCCGCATTTTGACTATAAGCTTGTGAAGATGAAAGAGCCCCTAGCTTTCTCTGAATTTAAAATGTGTTTCCTTTTGTGTGAATACTTTTGTTTACATACTTTCATGTGAATGAAAGCAGATTAGCCTTGGTTAAAATATAAGATGGAATAAAATAACCATAACATAAAATAAACAAGGAGCAACCTGGTTACCGCTGCCTTACTCCTTTACAGCATTGAATAAATTCGTTACCAGCAATACAGGACTGGCCACCAGTTTAGATGAAAAGAAATAGTGGATTTGCCCATAACATCCAAAGAATCAGATACCATCATAAATTTGTAAGCAGGACATGAAGACAATGGCCAGTCTTACTTTATTTACAGTAATTGGCACTTAAAGGTGTAGTGCCTCTTGAATATGGAGACTTCATGTAGTTCATAGAAATGGCTAATGGCTACTGATAGAATGTATTTCCATGAATACAAATGTATTGTCTCTGGTATACTTTCTTTCACTTGGACTTCAAGATCTCTTATTAAGTCTTCCTTGTCTGGAGATGTTCTTGAGGTGCTTCCATAATAGTGGTACCTCAGTTATGAAATGTTGTTTTCACAGAGGCTGAATAGGTGCTGTTCTTGATGTTATTTAGGAATGGTTAGATACCAACTAGGCTTAGACTTAGACTTAGAATAACTTTATTGTCACTTTGAATGTATACTAATAGGCATACATTAAAATGAAATTTCATTGTATATAGCTCTCAAAAGGTCCCCACCTCTAATACGTACTACATAAACATGACTAAATAAATAAAGCAAGCAAGCAAGCAAGCAAGCAAGCAAGCAAGCAAGCAAACAAGCAAGCAAGCAAGCAAGCATATACCCACATATATTATATGACATGGAGAAACAACATAGTCTAGTTCAGATGCATATATGTACCTGGCGAGAAAAACAAATCTTGTGAGTTTACCAGATGGATGGCATAGTGGCCTCAGACATATTATGTGTCATGGTTCCGACAAATGCCCTAATTAAATCATGATCCTCGAGCAAACCTTCAAAAGAAATCCAGTTATTTATCAGGAGCTTCATGTCATCATGTTCCAAGTGAATCCAACTCTGACCCCACATAATTTACAGCCCAGACTTGACTCTGTTTCCCCCCTCCCTCCAAGGTGTGTCATCAGTCACATTCGCCGATGGAGCAGTTTCATGGATTGTAGAGTTCACTCCCCTCCGGCCACTGTGGATAACCCTGGGAGACAGCCTTGAGAGAGATATGTCTGGAATGTTGCTTTTGGCTGCCATGCTGCTTTGGTGTTTTCCCATCCCTCTTGGCTATGGCAACTAGAGAGCAGGCCTGGGATGCTTTGCAAGTTGACATTATGCAAGGGAGAAGACTCATCAGATTGTCTTCTCTCAGTAACAATAATATTTAAAGAGCTGTTAAGTTTTCCTTATGAGAACTGGCATGGTATGCTAGTTAAAGTACTGAAGCTGTCCTCCCTTAGGCACGCAATCAGCTGGGTGACCTTGGACTAGTCACTTTGTCTCACTTCTGATCAGCATCAGGCTACATGACAAGTAGGCAGATTAACTAGAACCTCTCATTGCATTACATGTTGGTATCTTTGCCAGAAGAATAAGGTGTGTGCAGTGCAAAAAGATCTCAATCCTGCAGCCATGCAGGAAAAACACCTAGAAGAAAATCTTACAATTTCTTTGTCCTGCGTGATGGGAAAAGTTGTACAGCAAGGGCTCAATCTCATTTGAACAGTTAATTGAACAGTTAATCCCATTGTCAGTTTGGAGTGAAACTACAATTGAATTTGGACTATAAAATGCACATGTATATGAGCAAAGGTAATTCAAGTACGTCTAATATACTTTTGGAAACTTATACCATAACTGGAGGATGCTGACCCCTGAACAAACCTAGGAAAATGGATTAAAATGCTACTTCTATCTCAGCCAACCCATCTCTATCTACTTTGCAGTCACTTGATTATTCAAGGGTATTTGTACCGCAGGACAAGCCTTCTTTTATGCATCGTTCTCTATGCCGACAGCATGAGGCGCTCAGAAGCAATTTTGTCATGGCTCAAAGTAGGCAACTTAAGGACAGTACAGTTTTTTATGGTATTTCTTATCTCGCTAGTCAGCTAGAATGACCTGTGTTCAAGTATGTGATCATAGGTTAAATGCGTAACACAATAAATCAAGCCGTCCTGTGCCTTTCACGATTACATTGCCTGTGGTTTCCATCAGCTGACATATCAAGCACATATAAAACGGCACCATCGCAGCTGAAATCACCGTGTTTGCATTCATTTAAACGTTCATTTAAAAATAAGAAAGGGGGGGGGGAAGTTCTGAAGAAAAGATTGTCAATCCTTTTTCATTCCCTTGATAAGAAATGTGGCTTTGTTTTATTCCTTGCAGAAGAAAGCATTCATATGGGTTTCCCTTCCTAGTGGGAATCATAAAGATAAATACTCTAACATTAAACAGTCTCTGTGTAAAAATTAGAAATGGATGTGGATTTTTGTTGTTACAGTAAAGCAGCTTGTTAACCCATTTAAACAGAACATGTTCTGTATTGATGTAGCATAATATATGGAGAGAGAGAGAAAAAATGCAAGTATGTCTGGTTTTGATATTGCCAAGCCTGGTTGTTATTTGGATAGTACTACATTACTGATACATGGAATTAGTTCCACATTTCTCCTTTTACAATTAGCATTTTAAAACACAAAGCTGATAACATTAAAGGCTTCCATACATGCTTGAGAACTCACGGTCTCTTTTTCCTGGAGCTGTAACACTCAGTTTCGTAAGGTTGCAGATATATCTCAGAGGTTTTCTTGAGCAAGCTTGAATTCTGAATAATTACATGGAGACATTCATTGGGACTAAGGCAACCCATGTAGTTTGCTATTGTTATATATATATATATATTCCTGCCTAGTCAAGTGTAATACTCTGGATTCCCCAATGGTAACTCATCCATCTGCTAAACAGAACAACCTTGCTTCACTGCTGAGTTCAGACAAAGTACACAGCAAATGTAGAAACTGGCTGTAAAGGTGATGGAAGGAGAATCCATCGATTTTGAGATTTTCAAGATTCTCTTAAAGTAACTTTACAATAAAGTAGAATTAGTTATCCGGCCATGTTTCTTGTCTGGTTTGCCTAGTAAAGGTGACATCGATCTTGCAAATCTGAAAGTACAATTCTCCGGTTGTCACCTTTATAGCCTGATAACTTAGGGAAGGTTTCCCCGTAAGCCTGTTGCTTTGCCTACTGTACAGCTGTGGGCTATGCTCCCACTTATCTGACTATTCCCTAGACAGCATCTCTCTTCACCAAATCTCTTAAGATCCTCCCGACCACTACCCTTGCCCTTACTTTCTTGAATAGCTTTTTGAATTTCCAGTTTAACCTACTCTTTTAGGATTTCTTTGCAGACTCCAATCTACCAGTATTTTTCGGAGTATAAGACGCACCTTCGTTTTTGGGGAGGAAAATAGCGGAAAAAAAATCTGCCTAACAGATATTCATCTGGCTAGTGTACTTAGTCTGGTCAGCTTCAGCACATTAGTTTGCTGGGTTTTATCTCCTGCTTGGGGATATAAAACAGCTTCTAAAGCACAACTGATCTTTGGAGAGAGAAGCAATGAGAAAAGCAGGCGAAGCTCGGAGATCGCTTCACTTGCTAGCGCCTGGTTAGGGCTGAAAAACAGCTTCAAAAGCACAGCTGAGAGTTGGAGGGAGCAGGCAAAGCACGGAGATTGCGTCACTCGCTAGCGCCTCGTTAGGGTATGAAACAAGGATCCAAACAGCCAGGCAGAACAATTTATTAGATGAATGTAGAGATCTTAGCTCCAGATTGTTCTTCCAGGAGAATATTTCTTTCAGAAGCTCTAAGCTTCTGCCCTTCACCCAACTGGGCAGCTTCTATTCTATCCACAATAAGGGATATCTGGTGAAGGAGTTCCACTTCTAGATATAGATAGCCTTATTGATTAGCTTATAGGCCATATCAAGAGTTCCACTTCTAAGTTGGCAGCTTTGTCTCTAACTTCAAAGGAAGAAATATAAAAGCCATTTTAAGTTGTTCCATCTTAAAGTATGTACAGCATGTGGAAATCCTGATTCATTGAAGGACACTTTGCAGTTCCTTCCAATGTGATTCTATGTGCCTGATTTCTTGGACAAATGTTCCTCATTCAAAAGGTCATATTTTATAGCTATTACAATTGCTTGCATTTCACTTTTCTTTTTCAATATCTTTTTCTGTTAACTTGACTATTAATCTCAAAGGTATTATATTGTTAGTACATGTATAGTTTTTCTTATGTAAATTAGTTGATATCTTTTTTTAAAAAAAATACTGTTCACAGATATTTATAAACTGCAAAAAAGGGCACCTCCTCAATAAAAGTAATAGAATTTCTAAAATATTTAGAATTTAGATCCTAAAAGATTTAGAACTTGGACATTTAGGTGGAGATTACATGTGTGCATTTCACAACTTGCATAAATCCCCACCTTTTAACGGTATTTTAAAATCAGGATATATGTTTTTAATAGCGTATATATTCCACAGAAATTAGTATATATTCTTTGGCACGTGAAGCTGCTAATCAGCCCATGCTGGTGAGACAGTCTGAACTCTGCATATGTAGGAAGCAATGGAAAATAAATGAGTTTCAGCTGGTGTTTGAAGAGCTGTCAGTTTCCCTTGCTGGAGTGTTCCAGAGGAACGTCCTTTCTGATAAAGCCTCTGAGAAACGTGGAGGAGTTTGGAAGAGTGGTTGGGAAAACAGGATGCTGAATGGCAGTTTTTGCTAATGTTTTGCATCTGTAAAGAATCTGGCAACGGAATCTGTGTTGGATTTGTGTTGCAGGCAAGAGGAGTGCTGGAGAACAAGGGAAAGTTGTTACTCTGAATGTTATGCATGAAAGGGGAGAAACCAACCATTCCGCCTGCTATAAGGACTTATTAGCAGCATTACTTGGTAGTTCTATGGCGAATAACCTTGATTTCAGAAAAAAAAAAGGCAACCTCACAATGCTATTTGGTACTCGTATAGATTCTTTCATCCGAAAATTGCACAGGTTTGAATCCAACAAACCTTATGGTTCCTGCTGCACCTGTTTAGATGAAGCAGTTTTCCACAATGAGAGAGTGAATATTTTCAAGTATTATTTTGCAAATTGGAAAACAAAGGTGGGGAAGTCATAGAAGTAGTTTATGGTTCTGAAGTTAAGAATCCACTTCAAAGAGGCTTCCAAATGTAAATGAAAAATTAGACATGAACTGTGTCAGTGGCAAAACAGTATGTAGATTACTTATGATGACTTTTCATAGAAGCACATTCATATTTTATTAATCTCCCACTGAGTATCATGAACTGACTTTCTTGCTGCATATTTCACCTATTCAAGTGATACGTTCCATGGTAATTCCTAGCTGGGCTATACTGTTGTTGCATCAACAGTTGTCACAGTAAGAGCCCTACATATATAAAAAGAACTCCTCAGAGTTTAAGAGCAAGTAGCCATGAATCATTTAACAATGTTTTCACAATATTTTAAAATGTCTTGAATAAACATACTGTATTTTGAAAGCGGGTTATTAATTTGAAATGTTATGTGTTGCTTCTGCTAAAGGAAGGGGACAAATTTCAGAGAATCTTCTGTTCTGCTTTCCCTATAAAACTTAAGTGGGATTGTAGATACTGGTAATACCTGGAGAAAGTTGGGGACATCATTTAAGGCAGGGGTGTAAAACTCACGTTGTCATAGCGGCGTGATGTATCAGGACTTTCCCCCCCTCCCTTTGCTAAACTGGGTGTGGGTGTGGCCAGCATGTGAATCATCCAGTCTGCAGGCTGGGAGTTTAGAGCATATTTATTTATTTAGTTTATTTTTTATCCTGCGACTATCATTTTTATAAAAAAACCTCAAGTCAGCAGACATATCTAATACTCCTTCCACCTCCTATTTTCCCCAAAACAACAACCCTGCTAGATGGCTTGGGCTGAGAGAGAATGATTGGCCCAAAGTCACTCAGCTGGATTTCATGTTTAAGACAGGACTAGAACTCACAATTGGGAGTCTTTGGTGGATTTTTAATTTATTTCACAACCTGAACAAAGTTGTTCAATATTGGACAGAAATCCAAACCAGTGTTAATGAATGAATCAAAGCTAGAAGAAAAATAACTACTGTAATTTTCTTTCTTTCTTTCTTTCTTTCTTTCTTTCTTTCTTTCTTTCTTTCTTTCTTTCTTTCTTTCTTTCTCTTTCTTTCTTTCTTTCTTTCGCTAGAAGTATTAGGATTCACTTAGGTTTCACTGGATCATCAAACCTTTCTATTCTAAGCTGCATAATTTTTTGTATCAGTCCTTGGTATTTGGTGGTTTTCTGATTTGAGACTACAAGTAAAAAGGAAATAAATGAGGAGATCCATATCTTAGATGCTCTCCTCCAAAGATCTTGATTTCTTCTAAGTAATACAATCAAGTCCTTAGAAACTGCAGAAGTGCAATAAATAGTATAATGTAGTTGTGTATGTTGTTCTTATACAACAGTGCTAAAAACAAACAATCTGAAGTGATGAATAGTTGTACTGATTCAGTAGAAGCGATTTTCTATCTTGCCATATTTATTAGTCCATACAGCGAAAATTCCCTAGCATTTCCCCCTATCATTTAATGGAAGAGAATTTGCTTTTGAAATTTGAAGAATTTGTCCTAAATGGTATGTGGTACCGATGTATTCAAGAGCTGTGAATGAATATTCTGTCTTTTACTACACAATTATCTCTCCATTGGAATGTAGCCTCCTTGGCTTGTCACATTTAATAACATTTCAAGGAAAGACATCACAAACACCTCCGATTTCCCCCACAAATTGGGAAGTATAAACATCCCACAACAAAAGATATTTAATAGGAAACATCAGTTCAATTCTCACTTTAAAAATAAGGAAGAGTAATAGAAGCTTATTTTAAAGAGAAAAAGCTTGCAAGGAAGATTTAAGCATAGTATAATGTTATATCTTCAATCAGTCTTAATGTCTCATGTCCCGGGTCTATTTATTCTGTCTAAAGTTTGAATGATGACAACAATGATGATGATACTATCTAATCATAATGGTGATATCTAATCATGCCTGATTCCTGGCGATTTTATAGACTAGCTTTCTCCATGTTTTCTTTTCTCTTCTTGCTTCTTTCAGTTGCTTTATGCTCTGACTAGTGTTGCATTTGACAGCATCTAGCCACCATGTTTCATGGCGTTTCTAGATTTATCTAGACCAGATTTATCCAGACCAGATGGTAGCCTTAAAGTAAACAAAGAAGAAAATAATCTCTTTTGGGTTGGACTCTCTGTGAAATATTACATTTAACAGCACAGAGTCCCATTGATTCTACCAAAATTTACATTCACAGAAAATGTGCTTAGGACAACAGCCTAAAGCTATTTCTAATGATTTTTGAATTGCTCACCTCAGTTAAATGTGCTCTAAGTTGTTACTTGTTACTTCGGTGATGATTGGAGAAGAAAGGGAGTTCACACAAGCTACCGGTATGTCAATTGTGCAAGGAGTTGCTAAAGATCCAGAATAACTTTGGTGTATTTCTCCTGAAAGACTGGAACTTAAGATCATTTTGTATCTATATAGAAGGGAGAAGAAAGCTACTGGTAGGAAAACTGAGTCCCTTTCTTGTGACTTCCGTGGGAAACCTCCCCTTTCCTCTTGATTTTTCAAAAATTTATTTCAGAAGGTTTCCTATTCTTATTTCTTCCTGGCTTGAATGTTAAGGATACACACACACACACACACACACACACACACACACACATATATATATATATATGTATATATATATATATATGAAATAACAGACTGAACCACAATGTTTAGATACAACTGCAATAAAATAAATCTATCTGAAAGCATTATGAATATACTACGTCAGTAATTATATGGTTGGGAGTACTAGTAGGAATAGTGACTTGAGATATCTCCAGCTCTGTGAAGGGAACTAACTTTCATATAGATTCCCACACAATCAAATGAACATACTGTCTTGTAATTATCTGAATAATCACATCTGTTGCTCTAGCATGAGAAAATTTAGGAAGTTATTCAAATTCCTCACATTACTATCATTGGCACAATATGCTTTTCTTTTATCAGCCTCTTGTATAAAAAAGATGTTTGCATGCATATCTACCCCATAGCATCTGGATTTGCTTAAACACGTGCATATGGAGATATATAAAGATAATATGTGACTGGACCATTCAGCAACCCAGTCCTAAACAAATTTACTGGGCAATTAATTCAATTACTTCTGTGGGATTTTTAAATTCCAGATATATTGGTTTACAATGGTTCTTAAGCCATGCGGTACAATCTGATATGCAGCAGACCTTAATATGAACAGAACAGAACAGAATAGAATAACATAGTTGGAAGGGACCTTGGAGGTCTTCTAGTCCAACCTCCTGCTTAGGCAAGAAACCCTACACCACTTCAGACAAATGGTATTCCAACATCTTCTTAAAAATTTCCTGTGCTGGAGCATTCACAACTTCTGAAGACAAGTTGTTCCACTGATTAATTGTTCTAACTGTCAGGAAATTTCTCCTTAGTTCTAAGTTGCTTCTTTCCTTGATT
>JANHFM010010013.1:33938-47755 GCA_032468115.1 Grayia smithii
ATTGATATGGGTAATTTGTTTTTCCTGGTTTTGGTGGTGATTAGTGGTACATATAGTTTAATAACTCTATTGACTTCAAGCAAGAAAGTCGATCAGAAAGGTCGGCAGTTCAGCGGTTCAAATCCCTAGTACAGGTCTCCTACATGAACAGGGAGCTGGACTAGATGATCTCCAAGGTCCCTTCCAACTCTGTTACTGTTACTATAGTTAGCTTTTTTGAAGTTGTAGTTGAGTATCCCATTATTATGGTGATTTTTTTAAAGGGCGTATATTGAGACAAAAGTCAATCATGTTGTGGTCACTGTTGGAAAAGTGTTCTTTTATTTGTAGTCCATAAATTGAGTTTAAGATGTTGCAGAAGATAAGGTCGAGGCAGTTGTTGAGTCTAGAGTTGCTAATTACTAGTTGATCTAAACCTAGATTAGTAACAGCATTGTATAGGTTGTATGGATGGGTTCAATTGTACATTAGTTTATTGTCCAATTAATAAGAGGTAGGTTGAGGTCACCAAGAAAGATGAGAGGGTATGGGCAAGAGGCTACCCACATTAGTAGTAAATAAGCTGATGATATCCAGCTCTACATCTGCATTGGCTGGCAATTGGCTTCCAGATGTAATCCAAGGTGTTGATGGCTACCTATAAAAGCCTTCATAGCATATGACCTAAGGAAACACCTAGCTCAAACATTTTTGTCTACCTGGGATGCTGGGGCTGAGCAGATGTGCTCCAGGTTTCCTCCATTAAATGTTGTCATCATGTGAGACCAAGAAAGGAAGTCCTTTGAAACAGCATTTTTTTTCCTTCGAGAAGTCACAATTAATTGCCCATTGTCAGCTACCCAGGGTTGCTTAGATAAGATCCATGGCTATACAGATTGAATTAATAATACTAATTTAATAATTATTACATCATGCCATACTTATGTAGCTTACTATGATATGTGAATACAAAAACATTCTTTTCACAATTGAACGAGTTTGATTCTGCAAAAGAAAAAAAAACAGCAATTTGCTAACCCATAATCAATTTAGTCCCATTTGATGAACAGCTTTCCAATTTTTTGCAAGAGAGAGAGAGAAAGAGATTAGGAAAACCATTATATATCTTACCTGCTTCAGGCATAAGATTTATTAAAATGAAATCATTATTAAAATCATGCCATGTGCATAATTTTATCCTATGCATAAAGTACTTGCTCTACATAAGTAAATGCCCCTTTGTGCTGAAGAATGTTGTGATTAATGTTTCAGGTAGGTATTTCTGTTCCTAATACTATAAGAAGTGACTAGTGCTCAGTCACTAGAGGCATACATGTACCTCTGGAGTAATGCTGAATTGCTCAAAGCATATTGCACAATTTCTTGACTCATTAGTTATAGCTGTCTAAGGTGCAAAGTTTATAATTAAACATATAGTTTATTCTCTTAGTTTTGGATTAAGGAAATTAAAGTAATTGGATTCCTTTTTGATTAAACATATGGAGCAGTTTCCTAAGTGCACAAGTGTATTGAATGGGTGGTTAGCAATATTCTTGGCTTCTCTTCCCTCACTGTTTAATAAGAAGAATTAACAGATTCTATAGCAATGACTGTTTTTTCCCCCCTTGTAGATGTCCTTTAAATGCTGACAGAAACCATATGGCATGGAACTGTTATCTCCAGTCCATTATTGTGCTATTCATTCAAACTGCATGTTCTTACTGCTACCCAGTGGTGAAATCCAATTTTTTTTACTACCGGTTCTGTGGCCATGGCTTAGTGGGCATGGTGTGGCTTGGTGGGTGTGGCTTGGTGGGCGTGGCAAGGGACGGATACTGCAAAACCCCCATTCCCACCCCACTCCTGGGGGAAGGATACTGCAAAATTTTCATTCCCACCCTACTCTGGGGCCAGCCAGAGGTGGTATTTACCGGTTCTCCGAACTGCTCAAAAGTTCCGCTACCAGTTCTCCAGAACCTGTCAGAACCTGCTGGATTTCACCCCTGCCGCTACCCATATCACCATCAAAATATCAACGCATTCTGCTAATAATTCAGAAGGAACATTAATGCTAGCATTTTTTTTTTCAAGTGGAGGTGCATGCTAAATGAACTAGCTTTCCTTATTTAAAAAAAATTCCTTAAAATACATCTGCAATGAAAGGCTATAGAAAGTTGTATACAAACAGTGATTGTTACATTTGTAAAGGTTCCTAACCTGGAGAGGCGGAAGTGACATTTGGAAAGTTTGCATCAACTTCTAGTGAGGGTTCATGATGAACTAGACATCTCTGAGGGAACAGAGAGCGTATTGTGATGAGATTGGTAGTCGGACAGTGATTCTTGATCAGCCAAGCTTCTTTAGATAAAAGAGATGGGATGGTGCTTTGATTGGACCATGTGATGGACTTGTGGGTGTTGGGCAGGGACTTGAACTTTCCTTTGGGTGGGGAAAACCTGGAAACTTTCAGATTTGAGTTTTTCGAGATGTGACAATATGACATCTCTAATAAAATGTAACTTTGAGGAAAGTCAAGCCTCGGAGTTTTCTTTTGTTGGGGGTGTTACTTGAACCCTGACAATTACTACATCAAGTTTACAATCTCTAATAAGTTAATATTCATTTGTTTGTGTTAATTCATAAGCATTCACTAAATTATCATAGACTCAACTCTGGTTTTACTTGTACCAAGAGCAAAATTCTCATTTATTTAAAAATAGATAGTTATATAGCCAAATATTTGATTGAATGAGTGGTAGAGAATCATTCATGCCAGCTAGGTCCTGAACACTAAATCCCATATAAATGGACTATATGGACTATAACTGGGCCATCTGAAATAGATAACATGCATTCCAATACTTGATATATATTCAAACATGCTGACATTTTTATGCATAATGAAATAAAGGTCATTATGCCAATTAGTGAATAGATAAGGCAAGTAGCTAGAAATGCTAATTCTCACAACAGAAATGGTGAATTGCCTCTAGCTCTTGTTAACCCACACTGTGATGTGGGAACTTAATCCCTCTTGGTATCACCTTTACTATAAGTAGGGTGACCTCTTAAAAATGAAAATAATGAAAGAATTTCAATAAATATAACTGTACAATCTGAATTTCCATTTTCTGCATAGTTTTAAAACCACCTGAAATTATATGAGAGTTTTTGTCATGAATGCTTAGCTCATCCTTTCAGCTTCATTTCTTGTTAGAATGATCTCCTGACCATCCAATATTTTTGGCTCATACTACTGTTGCTTTATTTTTAATTTTTTGTTCTGGTCTCCAGTGGTTAATATTTATTAGTTACCCATGTAGAATCACCATGTTAAAATTCTGCTGCCTCAGAGCTGGTTGAAAATGTCTCAATTAACTAAACAGACAATACATCAGTCAAGGCACAGCATCTGAAATGAACGATTATGAATTGTCAGGCTATATCAAGAATCACAAACAGCAAACATGAAGCCATATCTTCAAGCGTCTAGGGAATCCCAAAGTTTCAGCATGTAAGTTGGTTTTAATTTAACTGTTTTTAATTGTGTTTTAGTTGTTTTAATTTTAAATTTTGAATTTTAATTAATTTATTTATTGTTCGTTTGTAAAGCTTGTGAGCCGCCCCGAGTCCTTCGGGAGAAGGGCGGCATATAAATCGAACTAACTAACTAACTAAATAAATAAACCCGAGAAAGCAACGGTGAAGGACAATTCAACTCCAAATCAAAGAATCAACATCAGTAGAATGAACATATAAGAATGCTGCTTTCAAAAATCAGACAAACCTCATCATACATCAAATCAGTAATTTACACAAATATGGGGATAATAGATGGACACTATATACCTGTGATGGTGAACCTATGGCACGTGTGCCAGAGCCCTCTCTGCGGACATGTGCGCTGTTGCCCCAAGTCAGATCTCCGTGGCGTTTCTTTCGTGAACTTCTATTTTCCTGCAAATAAAAAGATCCTACCTCTTGCCATGCTGCTGGTGTTGGGATGCCCTGCCTCCCACTGGCCAGCTGGTCTTCGGGTCTCTGCTGCACATGCGTGCATTCTGCGCATGTGCATATCCACATGCATGACAGTTCTCTATCACTGCTATATACTGTAGCTCAGCTTCTAAATTCTCTTTTCCATTTGCTTGAAAATCTGATACAGAAATTCCAGACATCTTAATTTTCTTTTACCTTACTCAAGATGAAAACAGGCAAGAATCTCCAGAATAGCTTTTAAAAAGAGGAGAAAATTCCGTTTTCTTCCTCTTTATTCTCATCTTCATGCGTGGAAATAGCAAAAGACCATAAACTATATGAAGAACCCAAAGATCCAATTGTTGTTGCCCTATTGGCATGAGAAACTTTCAGGTGAGAGAACAAACCCTACCTTTAAAGAGCAGTTGTTCTGGGATTGTTTGTTACAATGCTTCTAATGCATTTTGATCTTTGTGAGATGTTTCTGGGTGAACAGAGGGAAGAATGGAATCTAGTATTGTAATAAGTAAAAACAGAGACCAAAGAATTGAAGAAAAACTATTCCAATTCTTCTGTTTTATATTGATATTAATGTCTTGCAAAAAAACCAAACCAAACCAATCAACAACAACAAAAAAACACATCCCAAAACAAAACCAACCCACTTCATTTTTTCTCCTACATTTTAATTTGATGAAAGAGAATTTGTTTCTGTAATTTCTTTTAAAGAAGAAAATAATTGTAATGAACTTTTTCACAGGAGGAGTGCAGCATTTCTGGAATCAACATTAATGATGACATATCATCAGTCAATCAAGGTGTCTTTGATAGGAGCTGGAAAAAGAGGGAGGAAACCATTTATATTGGACACAATTAAAAGTAAACTTCTAAACAACAGGGTAGGAAAGAAGGATGGTTGCAACAGTGAATGCAAAGCTGTCTACCAAGACTGCTGTGATGCATCCTCTATGTAGAAGTAGTAAGAAAAATGATTTTTCAGCTGAAGTCTGAAGTTTCACAGGTTTTTATGTATTATTATGGTGCATGGAAAATCCCCTCCATTCCACAACTATGCATGAAATAAACAGCTAGCAAAATCTGTGTTTGTTGTTTTATCCCTCTGTGTAGTAACTATTCAAAACAGAAGGAACATATTTCAGCTTTAATGGGATATCTGGTTGTTGACATATTTGTTTTCATTTTATGTTAGATTTTTTTTGTGCTTCATTTGCAACAGACATTTCAGTTAATGCAGGTAGTCTTCAACTTACAAAAGTTCATTTAGTGACCATTCAAAGTTACAAAGACACTGTAAAAAGTGACTTCTGATCATTTTTCACACTTATGACCATTGCAGCATTCCCATGATCACATGATTTACATTTGGATGCATGACAACTGGTTCATATTTATGATGGTCTCAGTGTCCCGGGATCATGTGATCCCCTTTTGCAATCTTCTGACAGACTAAGTCAATGGGGAAGCCAGATTCACTTAACAAACGTGTTACTAATTTAACAACTTCGGTGATTCACTTAACAAATGTGGCAAGAAAATTCTTAAAATGGGGCAAAATTCACTAACAAGTTTCTCACTTAGCAACATTAATTATGGGCTCAACTGTGGTCGTAAGTCAAGGACTACCTGTATTATTTTCTATGATTTTATTTTATTATTAAATTCTGGAGTCCTTTGTGATAAGATAGCATTTCAATTTTAAAAAAATCAACCAATGAGATCTTTGCCCTAATCGATACATTTTTGAATATATTTTCCATCTAGATTTCTCTAATACTCATTTTTGTAAAAATAAATAAATAAACCCCTTTTGTATAAATTTATTTTTGGAGTCTTTTTGCAAAGTGAAAAGAAAGAAATGCATTTCTTTTCTTAAAAAAAGAAAAAAAATGCTGGACACAAGACAAGATAATTTATTGCTGTAAGAAAGCAATTGGAATATATTCTGGTAGTTTATGCCATGTTACTACAAATTACACTTAAGTTTCTCTTATGTCCCTAATGAGGATTAAACTCTATGCTGCTACCTAGAATCTTTCCTCTTTTGGATCCTTCCTTTTTTAATGAAGGATTCTATGAAGAAAGCACAATGCTGTTAGTACTGTGATTTGCTTCAAAGGTTTTTACATGAAATTGAGGAGTCAGGGCAGAAGTTAATAGGATGACACATATTTCGAGACCCATTTGGTGTCACAGTGCAATTGGAGAGTCAGGTTGTGTCAAGAAGCAAAACTTGCTTGTTTCTTGAAGTCAGCTCAGTTCTCATCTGTACGAAATCCTTTCCTGTTCCCACTTCTGGCGTCTGTTTTCCTTTCTTTTCCTATTTTGTTAGAATGTCTGCCTTCAGTGACACTATGTCTAGCTCTCTTGAAAACAGCTTTAATGAAAGACCAAGCCACAGTGCACTGTCCAGTTCACATGTCCTTTAGGATTTGCTAATACTTCAATGAGTCAAGCCATTGCTTCAGAACCTCAGTTGTCGTGTTTTATGATTGTGCTGACCCGATGATGTCACACGGGCATCAGAGATGAGGTGTGGGGTCAGCAGCATGCCGTTTCCTAGGAAACAGCAACATACCATGGGAGACAGGAGCATTATGGCCAGAAACCAGCAGCAGGGAGCTGTGAGGGGAAAAGAGCCAGGCAAGAATTCTCAAGGCTCAGTTTCAGTGGCCCAGAGAGGAAATGGGGCTCATTGGTTTGCTTGCCAAACTTTTAACCTGACCTCCCCCTTTACCCCAGACCAAATATATCTACATTCTCTTTCATAGACAGGATGCAGTTGCCAGTAAGTTCTGACATTGCAGTGACCCACTCAGCATGGAAATATCAACAAATCAGCCCAGGAAAAGCTATTTTCTCTCAATGGTGAGGCAAAGGAAAGTGCCTGTGCAATTGCATTTCATTTTTCCATCCAAGGACTTCCTTGCATCCTGCAATTTAATCCAACCACTTCTGGACCACTACTTCTAAGCAGTTCTCTGAATGGACTATGCTGTAGATGAGTAAAATCTTATCTTAGTGCCAATAGACTTGACAGAATCTTTTGAAAATCGGAATGTGTCAATGATTTGCAGATTTTTGAGGAGCTTCTGCCTTGACAAGTGTGCTGCAAAGGAAGCATAGCTTAGATCACTTTAAAAAGTGGGGGTATATGTTTTTTTAAAAACCTGCATTGGGAAGGCAATGATGCAATACGAGCAAACCTGTATCATATATATGAGCGAGATTTCCCCCCCTTTCCCCCTAAGTTTCTGATAATTCTTAGACGTGAGGTGGGCTATTTTTAAAATAAAACTATTTTTATATACATGCTATAAATTTTGTGTTTTGCAAAACTGTAATGGTCTGTCACAATTTCCTTGAGAAACAGGAGGAGAAAGAGGGGGAGTGGGGGAAAGATGAGGAACTGCAGACTAAGGGTTGTCTAGGAAAAAATGCAGCTTAACCCAGGAAGGAAGGAGAGGCGGGGGGGGGGGGGGGGCGGAAGTGGCAAACCTTTTGGAAAGAACTCGCCTAGTTTCTTGGACTAGGAAGGTGTGGTGTGATGTGGAGAAATGTATTTTCAAACCTGCAAATTTCTGTAACTGAACTTTACAGTAAAGGTAATATTAGTATTCAGGTTTGATGTTTCTTGTATGGTCCACCTTTAAGGACTGACAAAATGTGTGCCACTGACTTTTGTAACCAGGTTTAGAAGGCTGTAATATGAAGGTATAGGGTGTGGAGCAAGACTACAGGCTGTCAAGAAAAAAATGTCCAATTCTTCTTTTCCATCAAACGTGATTTACTCAACCCAAGTTTTTCATATCAAAATATCTGGGAGGTAACCAGATGATGAAATTACTTATCTATATTGAGAGTGCAGCCAAAAGCTGCAGAATTTTTCCATCCAAGAATATTCTGAGAAAATAATTCATGATGATGATGATGATGATGGTGATGATGATGATGATGATGATGACGATGATATTAATGCAATTCAGAAATGATCCAGCCAAAAAAGGGAAAGCGTTTCAAAGTCTAGAAGTAAAATAAGATTAGTTTACAGGAAAAGATCCCATCAAAGAGATTAGAGATAAAGGGGACATTTTTATGAGACCACAGTCAAAGGGATGTGTGAAAAGTAGGACTTTGAAGGCTAAATTACAAAACAAATGTGATTTAATGGGTGGACCTTTTGATTTATTTGAAAAAAAATTTCTCAGTTCAGATTCTGAATTTATTTAAAAAATGTAAATCAAACCAATTTGCCCTTCTAAATTAATCCAGTAAAAGTATTTATATGTATGTGTGCAAAACACTGTTGAATCACTGGATTGAGTCAACATTTTCCAAATAAATTTGAAAACATTTTTTTTTCAAAGGATTTGGAGTTTTTGTTTAACAATTCAAACTGAATCATTGAAGGCACCACCAAACTCAATTTCTTAGTTGAATATTTATATAGCCTTACTAAAAAAAATCTGATGATAGAGAGTTCAAATTTTTAGAGATTAAGAAGTAAAAAAAAAATCCTTTGAATTTTATTCAAGAGTGTAAGTAGGTAGGACAGATGTTAGAAAAGACTGTCTTTACAGTAGGTCATTGCTGTCAACATGATGTAATGGCTGTCAAGACTGCTGGCATCTATGAGGCTTTCAACACAGAAGAGCCTTTAAGCTAACTAGGCAAGAGGAGAAATAAATACATGCACAGGGAAGACATACAAAAGCAATTTCTTGACCTCCATTGGAGTTTCAGCTGCAGAACAAGTGAAAGATGTTTCCACAGTTTTGGACTGGAAAGAAAAAAAAATGTCCTAGAAGCTCAGTGACAAGAGGTGATAAATAAAATGTTAAATATAGACCTAGGTAATTTGTTAGAAATAAAAACAATACCGGCTTCCTAAAGACATGAAAAGAAAAACAACACTCTTCCTAGCTGATTTGGGGTCAGACAAAAATGATGGAAGAAAATCTCTTCTGAAAATGATACTATTTTTGAGCATAAACAGAAATATGTAAAGCTCTATGGCTAGGATTCTCTCTCTTTCTCATCCCCTCTTTCCCTCCCTCTTCTTTCAAGTGGAGAACATACCTAATGCTCTTGTCTCCTACTTTCCCCACAACAACAAGGGTTGTGAGGTGAGGCTGGGCTGAGAGAGAGAGAGAGAGAAATTGGCCCAATGTCACCTAGACAGCTTTCATGCTTCAGGTGGTACTAGAACTTACACTCTCCTGATTTCACCTACATGAAACTAAATTGGCTTTCTTTCTCTATTTGCTTCTCTCCCATATTGGTATTCCAGTTGTGGTCTTTATTATATCTGTTGGCTGGCCAATGACCAAATTCATTCATTTTTTTCAATATATGCAATGCATACAAAGAGATAAACTTTCCCATCCAAACTAGTAAATGCTATGATTGCCTAAACCTCAATGGGATTCCATCATATAATTAAAAGTTTAATTCCCTACTGACTGCACATGTTGTGATTAGTCTGAAATCTATCTAAAGGGCCTAGAAATATTCCTATTGATAACAAAATCTGTCTCCTTATTGCTGCATAAGGGTTACCCGAGGGACTGCCTTTTTCTACCTGTCCAATTCGATCTAGTAGATTAAGCATGTGGCAGATCCCATCAAACAAAGAGCATCAGCTGGCAGGGATGAGAAGACAGGTCTATTCTGCAGTAGCTCCTGCTCTGTGGAGTATTCTCTTCTTAGAGATTAGAATGGCCCAGTCCTGTTAGCCTTTCATAAGGCTTTAAAAAACCTAGCTGGATTCCTGAGCCTGGAGCACAAAATGCATTAAGGACCCCATTTCCTGGTTTTACTGTATTTTGTATTTTTATTGTATTTACTGGCCAAGTCTCTTGGCTGCTATGTATATTTATTTTGGATATTTTTAATAGTTTTTAAATGGTTTTATTGTTTTAATTGTATTTTTTAATTGTAAGCTGCCCAGCGTCATTGATTGAGATGGTGGCTATAGAAAATAAATAAATAAATAAATAAATAAATAAATAAATAAATAAATAAATAGGTGTAGGTCTTTCTGCATTAACTTCAATATAGCACTGTGAGGTAGATTATTATCATTTACTGAGGAGAAAAGAGATTGAGGCAGAGTGATTTTCTCTATGGACCAATTCATGTTTGTGACACAGAGATGGCTGTGCCTAGCCTTGTGGCTGAGCATAACTCAGGCTGAAAGGCTGTGTCCCAACAGCACTTCCAGGCCTGAGAAAGCCTGGGCCCCTGTATTCTCTACCTTCATCCTATTTGCTCCCATCTTTTCTGGCAGTTTCCATCACTCTGCTTCCTTTTCTCACCCTTGCAATATGCAGCTGAGAAACCTGGGGTTATGAAGCTAAGTTCATGGGGTTATAGTTGCAATGATTCAAGAGGTGCAAGTATCTTTTGCAAGTCCCTTTCTTTATCCACATCACATAGGCACACAAAGGAGGGAGGTAGCAGGGCAATAGCACAATACTATTGTCATTTTGGCAAAAGCAATAAGACCTTGAAGATGCTCAAGGGGACAACTCTTCTCTTTTGAGTCTTGTCTTGCAAATTCTAGTGCATGCAATCACCTGGGGAAAAAAAGGGCTAATTAGTTAGGACCAGTATCTCAATGTGACTGGAGTTTGACTGGTAGCATCTGAGATGGCAAAGGGGTCTGTTTATGCAGTAGATGTTGCAGGCTGATTGTTTGTTTGGAAACTGGGAGACTGCATTGTGAAGATCATTTTGTGACAATGGGGTGGTTATCTGAATAATCACTGCTAAGGCATCTGGCACTGTTCAAAATCTTTTTTTCTTAAACTTCCCATTACTTTGGGAATTGTTGTTTAGAATAATTGTAGCTTCCTTCTACGGGTGTATTAAGAACACTTCTTGGAGTGTGATATCTACTGGGGCAATGCCAAGCTTTAGTTAGGCAGAATGGACAATTCCCCATCAACCTTCCTGGACAGGTGTGCTGTTGTGTGTACAGTTAACTGCCTTTTTAAGAAACCCTTTCAAACTCCAGTTACTCCTCTCAATCTGACAAATTGCACCAGGGAATGGCTCAAATTTTGCACTGCATTTGAGCTTGCAAATGCAGTGCCCCTCAGAGCAGCTGTTGTTTCTCAGTCCGCGTGCCAGCTGTATGTCAGTGCACAGAAAGTTCTTCGGAACATATCCTTGGCCCTGGAGTCAGGATGTTAACATGGGAGTTCTGGCATGGTTTCTATTGGTTTCATATTTTTATTTAGGCTCAATACTGTTTTAGTTGTATTTTTTTTTTTTTTGCTTTAATGAAACTCCCTGTTTTAATTTTGTTCTTCGGCCAGAGTTTCTTGGATATACGGGTGGCCACGTAAATTGAATTAATAAAATAAATAAATGAATAAAAATAATCCTGCCCATGTAAGGTTGTGATGGCAGATTTCCCAGTTTTGCTTCTTATGTAGTTGCCAACTTTACAAGGCTTTGATTGTACCCTAGTATTTAGCCCTGTTTTTTTTTTTAGCTGCTGCTTAATGGTGACAGCAATAGAAAATGTGGGTTTTACAAAAACCCATTAAGGTGCATCTTATAGCTGTGCTTCAAGGCAGAATCACAAGTCTTTCTTCTGTCTTTGTTAATTCTAATTGAAGCATCGAGCTTGCTAATTAGGAGTTAATTAAGAAGTTTTATTTATTTTTTCAACCTGTCCCATTCTAATTCTTAGAGCAAGGAGAAACCCTAATATCAAAATTCAGTGAAGCCAAAATACCAATTAAAGGGCTAAAATTCATTAGGATTAAAAGTATTTCACTCCAGTTCTAGTACAAGTATTAAAAGTTAGTACTTTTTTTTTTAAAAAAAGTCTTCTTAAAGTTATTAACTTTGTCTTATAGAAACTCTCTTTGGGAAGTGAGATTTAAAACTAAGGGATAGCTCAAATTCCATTCAAACAGCAACAACAGTGACAGGACAATATTGATGCAATCTGACAGTTCATGAAATAGTTCTAATAAGTATTGGGCAGGATCTGAAGCTGAGATACAATAGTTGATAAACTTTATCTGTGCACATCAAGTTAAAAGAGAGAAAAAAAAGGGGGAAAAAAAACCAGCTTGATGCAAAGCTTGGAGTCCTGCAAGGAACCAAAGATCAATTAATCCAGGGATATCAAACTGACAACACATTGTCATCACGTGATGTATCACAACTTTCCCCCCTTCACTAAAACAGGGGTGGGCGTGGCCAGCATGTGACTCATCTGGCCTGTGGGCCATGAATTTGACACCCCTGACTTAGTCTAACTCAGGCCCAGTATAGGATTAAAGATAGTCCTAAATTAATGTTAATAATTGGGCCAGAATTTCCATTGTTAAATGATGTGATTGTAAAGTGCGATGTATCTTGGTGATAGTAGTTCCAACACTTCCAGTTGCTGTTGTTAAATGTGACATCTAACATTTTCAACTTCCTACTGGCTTCCCCATTGACTTTGATTGTCAGAAGCCAACAGTTCAAATAGTTACTCAATGAGTGGTCATCAAGCAAGGAGCCCCTGTACTATCAAAGCATCACCAACAGATGGCTTTTCAGTCTCTGTTTAAATATTTCCAGCAAAGGAGAATCTACCACTTCCAGAGGCAGGAACGGTTCTTACTCTTAGGGAGTTCTGCTGAAATAAAGCAGCTCTGCATTACCATATTAGAACTTTTTATTTAAATGGCATTTTTCATTTCAAAAGCTCTAGGACAGGGGTCTGCAACCTTAAATACTCAAAGAACCATTTGGATCCATTTCCCACAGAAAAAAAAACACCGGAGCCACAAAACCCTTCCCGTGCCTGACTATTTCTTGAGCAGCCACAAAACTAGCATATGTAGTTTTTTGGTTTTTTTTAATCCCATTTATATCCCGCCCTTCTCCAGAGACTCAGGGCAGTTTACAATTAAGCACAAGCCTATGTGCTTAGCAAATCCCTTCATTCTTTGTATATGCCTGCTTATTAGGGCTTTTGCCCCCCAAAGTGGCATTTTTACAAAGTCAGTTCAATGCCCCCAACAATCTGGGTCCTCAGTTTATCTACCCCGAAAGATAAACTGAGGATCCAGATTGTTGAATTAAACATTCTGTTTTCTTCTGAAACTTTTCTTTTCTTGGGTTTTTCCATGGTTTGCCTACCAGGGGTTGAAAAGCTCAATAAATTGCGTGCTGGTGGGTGTCACACATTGGTAGTTGTGACGTATATTTTGAGTGACAGGGAGCTGCAGCAGAGTGGTGAAAGAGCCACATGCGGCTCTAGAGCCGCAGATTGCTGACCCCTGCTCTAGGATGTCACACAATCCATCCATGGGCAGCTGACTCCAAGTGGAAAGTACAGATTTATTACCCAATGTTACCACTGACTATGCAAAATAATAGAGAGGATTTTAGGAGATGACAGTCACAGGATAAAGGTCAGGAAACATGTAACATCAGCAGGAATTTCAAATGTAGGGAGATTTGTAATGTCACTTTGAACAAAACACTTTAAACTGTCTTGAGTATTTTTATAATCAAAAGATAAGATACAGAAGCAATAGTAAATTAACCAGCATTTATATATTTATGTTGGCTAATTTTATGTAGAGAGCCAGTTTGGTATATACCGTTATACTGTATGTATGTCGACATTCTTTTTTTTCTCTTGGGTTATTTATTAGATGATTTTATCCACTCTGGTTCAAAAGGCATTCTGCTATTTCGAAGGTATGGTGAGTTGATATCCAGGCCTTGGCATCCATTGTTTTAGAGATCAAAGTTGTAAGAAAGCTTTTGGAGCTTTCCTTCCTTCCTTCCTTCCTTCCTTCCTTCCTTCCTTCCTTCCTTCC
>JANHFM010010013.1:66373-83868 GCA_032468115.1 Grayia smithii
AGTTTACCTACCTCAAAAGGATGGAAGGCTGAGTCAACCTTGAGCCTGGTGAGATTCAAACCGGCACTAATTGCAGGCAGATGGAGCTAAATGGAAACACTTAGCAGTGCACTAGCTAAGTGCACCACCGAGGCTCTATATTATCCTTATAATTCTGTTATTATCTATTTTATTTCTTGCTCATCAAGGATTTTGTATGCTTCTTTTAGAAGTAGGGTAGAACAATAAATCAGAGAAAAAGAATTCTATCATTCTTTTTTTAGAAAACTATAAATAATTCATTTTCCTCTATTTTTTCTAAACAAAGTTCTGGTTCATCTGTGGCGAAATTAATTGGATGTGTAGAGCAAAGTTCACAAAGTGAATAAGTTTCTCAAAGATCATAGGATGTTTCTCCTTAATTCTTTAAAATAAGGAAACTTTTCGGAAACTTGAAAAGCAGCCATACTTGTATTATTATACTGAATGGAAATAAAATTGTTTTGTAATTACATTCAACTTTTTGCCATTTCAGTCCTGAACTTGGTTACCTCTACAATTATTTTTATTATTTGGAAATGTTCTGCTGAGGTTATCAACATTGAATTCTCAACATTACATAGTTTTTTTTTTTTTTAAGGTATTGGTATAACCCTTCCCATTTTCTAATTTCTAATTAATTATTCTTACCTTCCCAATAAAACTGTTCAGAGTTACTGAGACATAAACATCTGCTCTCATGCTAGAAGAGAACAGAGAACCCTTCAGCTGGTGACTTTTCTTTTACTTTGTTGAACCTCTTTTCCCATAGTATTCCTAACTACTCTTCTGGGACTGTGTCATAGGTGCCAGAGGATACAGTTTTTAGCAAGACAAGATTACAATTGAAAATCTAATGGGAATTAGAGCCATAAGGGTGGGCCTAGAAGTTACTGGAAGATTTCCTGTGGTGAACTGGTTGCTGCAGAATGACTGTGGTAAGGCCATCAGTGGTCTGTAGAAGATGACTCATTTTATCTCAATGCCATAAAGCAGGCTAGCTGGTGGGATAGATGAGATCTTCTTTATCTCTGTTGCTATGCTTGTAGAATGCTATGTTTGCCTTGAGCCACAGGGGATTTGCAATCAACCTAATCTTTTTTTTTTTTAAATCTCCCCATGAACTAATTTGATAAGATAAGGAAAGAAGGGAACTGTCCAAAGGCCTATTTCTGCACTTCCTTACTAATTAATTTGAGGAATCTCTCCACTCTGGCTGTTCTAACAATGGTTGCAAGGAACACAACTGGAGATTTTTGTGAGGATGTTTCTGACGGTTCCAGAGGACAACACACTCTCTCTCTGTGGAAATGTGTGCTTTTGTTCCTTCTCCTCTTCCCCTTCCCCTGTGAGAGATATATCTATGCAAGAAGTCTGCACAATTTGAGAAGGATGGTTGCTATAAGGATGGATGTTATGATGAATGAAAACAGTTTACCTTTCTTCACTTGATCTTCCAGATGCAGAAAGTGAAATATTACAAGAATAAATGACAGATGTAGTGCACTCAGCAGTAAGTGATTGAAGGACAAACATCTAATATTTTCTGAGCAACCTACAGCTATATCTCCTAGTTTCCACATATTTCATCATACTGCAAATACGCCTGTTGAAGATGAGAGAACTGAGAAGTAGAGAGGGGAACAAAATCTGAGCTGTGAAATAACTTTGCAGTCAATTTATTTTAACATCCAAAAGTGCCATGGTTGAAGAGCACAGGTAAAATTGTTCGTTATGAATCAAGCTAGAACTGTCATAAAAGTTATACCAATTAATGCCTCCCAAATCCCTTCCATTTTAACTCCCCCCTGCCGCCATATTTACATAGGGAGACACTCTCCAAATGTCTGGCTCATTACTGAAAGTTTGGAAGTTTCACTTGATTCAGTTCACTTGAGAGGAAACTTGATTCAGTTTAAACCTCTCCATAATTTTTGTAAGTCAGAGTGACTCAATAGTGGCCTTGGCTGATTCAGATGCATAACCAAATTTCAAATTGTTTTCTCAATGTTCCAATTTAAATTTAATGAATCAGTTTATTTGCTGTTTCTCAGGTGAAAAGACTAACTCTTCAAATCAATCCTAACATAACAAACATCATAACAGACTGAATTATTTGCAGAGTCCCTATTTACTTATTATTATCCTTTCTGATGTTAGACTGCTTGCCCAGTTTAATCTGTATTGGAAGCCTTCATAGTATCCTCTCTATCCTTGATATAGGAGTGGGAACATATTAAGACTTATAACAATGTAGGCAAATTCCTTGCGGTTACTGTTTGTGTTGCTGAAAGTAAGGCACCGATATATTTAGCTGGAATCTGTTTTCTATCCTACAATTCTCAAGAAACCATGCTGAAGTTTAGGACTGGGGTAATAACTACTGTGGAGAATAACACTGTATGGATGCTATGAACTCATTTACATAGTCTTTGTTTCAAAGTTGTTATATATACAAGGACTGCTCAACGATTTTGCAGCCGTATCATCAGCTTTGAAAGATGCCTAACATTTTCCTAATCAATTCAAAGTATTGCCTAGTCCAAATATTCTGAATAAAAAATAATAATCTTTTCACATACACTTTTATAGACACGAATGCAACAGCATAGCTTTTCAGGAGAGTTAGAACATGATATGTAGAGGAAACATGTCTAATTAAATAGAAACCAATGAAAGAACTAAGTTACATTTAAACTTATTTTAATGTGCTCATGACTTTGTTTTTTCCTTTTCACCAGCATAGGAAGAAATCGTATTAAGTACTTTTTTGTTTGGAGATGGTAGGTAATAAAATATATAGGAAAAAAGTGGATCCTGTTATGAGAAAAATAGTTTGATGGAGATTTGTGCTAAGAGGGAAAAGGTAATTTCCATTAAGCTCAAAGCAGAATTCCCAGCAAATAATACATTGGAGAAAAAGCCTTATGGATGATTTGAATTGGAGTAGAGCAAATTAGGGGCATTTGTTCCTCTCTGGATGAATTAAAAAACTATTCCAAATTGCTCTGATTTCCTCTGGGTTTGGAATTCATATTAAGCACACAGCCCCAGTAATTTCTCTTCTACTTTTGCTACTATGATTTTGTTGATGGGGCTGATGCGATGAATTCTCAGATGCTTGCAGAGAAAAGCACATGCATTCCTGCAGCTAATGAAAATAAATGAGTTTGGACAAATGACTTGAGGATAGACAAGTTGAAGAAGAACGAAAATGTCAGCAGGCAGATGTAGCAGACAATAAAAGAATGCTTTTTACAAAATGTTCTGCAAAAAGTGAAACCAAGCCAAAGCAAGCAACAACCACACACATTTCACAGGCCACTCTAAATTACAGGAATAATAGGTAGCCCGCCGCCAATGGAAAGTGGATTGCACCAAAACAGAAATAGCTCAGTTATTTTGAAGTTTTGAAGCCAGTTGTCCCTAGGGAGCCCGAGCACCCCCTAATTTGAAAATGCAACTGGCCCTTTGAACATCCCACCCAAACCTTGAAACCCATGAAAATAAGAGAATGCTCATGCCCCCCTCTTGGCAGAAAGCAATTGAGTTCTCTTCTGTTTTGACAGCCTGCTGCATTTCTTTGACAGCCATAGAAAAAGGAGTTTGCCCTCATCTGTGGTCGAGAGAGAAACATGGTACATTCTGTATTTTTGCTATTCTGCACAGAGTGGGTACCTTCTCCATGCTGAGCATGGAATGAGTCTCCTCAAGATAGGAGGCCTGGTGTACTTCCCAACTTCATTTTCCTGACCGAAATCAAGCTGGGTTGTAAACCTGTATGAAATCAAACAGTTTTGCTCGATTCTTCTGATACTTGCTGCAGTTTACACTGATACACGTAGCTTGTTACTGAGCTTCTGGTTTAGGACAATATATTTAACTTGCTTCCTTCACCCTATTTGTAAATCTACTCAAATGACTGCAAACGTTTTTAAATAGCAAATCCAATGAATTCTTTTCAGTCAACATTTTGCAATTGAGAAATGGAGAAACGAACTATCCAAATATATAGGAGAATAAATATAGATGTTCAATACAACCGTTGTTTTTTGAGATTTTCCTTGTTGTGATTGCACAGAGCCTCCCTTCCCACTTTTCATCCAAATTCAATGCTAACTCCAAAGTCAACTGAGCAAATGTATAAAAAGCTAGCCCAGTTACAAAACTCTCTTTAAAATCTCAAATACTTATGTGCTTTTTCTGGTTATGAAAATAATTGTCTTGCATTGGTGAATATGTCAAGGTATGTGCCCAGACCAGTGGTGAAATTCAGCAGGCTCTATCCGGATTGGGTGATCCGGTAGCGCCGTCAGCGGGAGACTCTGCCCACCTACCTGGATGTCATCACTTCCTGTTTTTGACCCTCTGGGCATGTGCAGAAGTCCCTGTGCATGCATGGAGGAGGCGCGTGTGCTCACATTTGCGAACCAGTAGTGAAGGTAAGTAAATACCACCCCTGGCCCAGACCTTATTTATTTATTTACTTAATTTCTATCTTGCTGTTATTGCTTTATAGGTGACTCAAGGTAGGGAACTTACATAATCGTCTTTCCTCCTTCTATTTTCCCCACAACAACCTGTGAGGTAGATTGGGCTCAGAGAAAGTGTCTGGTTCAAAGTCACCCACCTGCTTTCATGCCTATGACAGAACTAGAACTCACACTCTCCTGGTTTTTAAGCTGGCATCTTAACCATTAGACTAATTGGCTCTAAGCATACAAAATATGCTCACTGCAACTGTATTATGACACGTCCATGGTAAATTAACCCTGCTCTTACTTTCTTAGCATCCTGAAAAATTTCATGGACATCTCAAAAGCCTAGAAGAATGAAATCCAGAACAACATGCATGGCTTTTATATATGTTTTGTTGTCTCAGATTTCAAAACTATATAGGGCAATGACTCAGCAGCTCTCATTGCAATTTTACCTTCTTCAGTTCCTAGTCTAAGCTTTGCATTCTCCCTCCAGGTGTCACCTTGAACCATTATAGTAACCACATAACAGATGAGTTCAGTCTTCCTTCCTATTCTGTCATTGAGAATGATTCTTGAAAGTCCCATTCCTTGCTAGTTAAAATAACAGCTGCTAAATAACATGCTGGCCATTAATCATAAGCAACAATGGATTTCACCAAGATTGCTGGTCTACATGCCTTACAAAAACGGGGGGGGGGGGGAAGTTATATCTTTTTATTTATACACTAATAATTACGTCTTTTATTATTTCATTTCTTTAAAAGATTATAGAGAACATCAACGGTGGCAGAATATTAAAAAAAAAAACTTACAGAGAAATAGTTAATAAGAACTGCTACTTTATTTTCTGTTTTAGAGAACAAAGAACTTATTCTCTGTGTTATCTTTCAGTGGGTTCCTGAACAGTGCTCCAAAAGTAGCAATAAACACGAAGCTGTCATGTAATAGACACTGTATTTTACACTGCCTACAGGGAATAACTTTTAAAAGTCTATAACCTACAGCAGATTTTTTATCTGAGTGGCTCAGTCACATAAAAATAAGAATTGATTAAAAAAAGTGTCGTATGCCTGGCTTCATCTTATGAAATGAGTGAACAATAAATTAAGGTATTATATTAAAACTTCCCCCAATGTGACAATTAGAAATAGCAGGCACAAATGATTAGGTTATCAATTTCAGGCTTTGAACGGTATATGATATCCGTAGATTCCTTTAGCAATGGATCAATCCTGTCAGTTGTCCTACTGACCCACATACACATAAAAAGAGACATCCTTTTAAGGGTACAAAAGAAATCCACCACATATTTTTCCCCCGACATAAAAATACCATAATCCACAAAAGTGGACTCTGCTGAAGCTGAATGGTATCCATGAACAGGGTGAATAATTTTTAAAAACATCTTTTCTCTGACTACCTGCATTACTCTGACCCAACTACTAAATTAAATGTAGGAATGCTCTAAACAGCTTAGAAACATAATATTTTCAGATAGGAGAAGTTACAAAATTAGAGAATCAGTTTTCCATGCAAAAAAACCCCAAACCTGTGTACCAGGGGTGGGTTCTACTTACCGTGGCTACCGATTCTAAAGGTGCACACGCTTTGCGCATGGTCGGAGCACATGCCGAATGCATCTCCCGCGCATGCGCAGAAGCTTTTTTTGGTGAAAAAACCTCAAAAAAAGCTTCCTGCACATGCACACAAGCATGCTCCATACGCTTCGCGCAGAGACCGGTAAGTATGGGTGCACGGGTGGGGCCAGCTCCTGGTCGCGTAGAACCAGTTTGGTGACGTCACAGCATCACCGCTACCAGATCGTGCGAACTGCCCCGAACCGGAAGCAACCCACCACTGCTGTGTACATAGGTGTATGCCGCTAACTAGAGTATATGAAACTTGCAAAAATAATGACACAAAAACCGTCTAACAATCTTTTTCTGCTCATACTGCTCTTTTGCAGGTGACTTTAATTTGCATAGTGTTTTCAGGCTCAGTGCCAACTTCAAACATTGTTTAATATCATAAATTGCTCTAATTAATAACTTGTCCCTCTTGCAGCTGTACCTTTTTTCCCTGTTATGCCCAAATCCAGATGGGAAGGATGGACTGTCTCAGATTTTTAGAAAATATACCCTGTATTGTCCTGGTCTTGGTTGGCCTTATGGGCCCATCTGAGCCTTTTGTGTAGCATTTCAGAACATCATTTTTGATCAAAGCTGATATACATAAAAGCCTCAGTCTTGAAAATCCTGGGTTTATGGAGTGTAACCTAACTAACTTTAACTGATTTAATTTGAAGATTTTTTTTTTAAATCATTAAACAACTATAGGACATTGAGAATATACAACATTATGATGGCCAAGTTGCCTTTTAGATCAATCTGTAAAGTTTTAGGAGAATCAGCATGTTAGCACTCTTCCTTTTTTGTGGTTAGAGGTAATCAGTCAAGGTAACCAAGATTATTCCAATGAGTATTTTGGTAATAGTTTCAGGTCTGAAGCCAGATTGAAATAGAATTATATAATTGGCTTTTTCCAAGCACCTATGATCACAATCCTGTCTGTTACAAGAGAGGTAATGTCACTTCCTATTTCAAAACAATGGGTATAATTTCCTTATATATACTGATGTTGATTAACTCTGATATTTATTAGGGACAAGGGTCTAGAGAACAACTAGTTGTCCTACCCTCTACAAGAATTATATTTACACTCTCAGGTATATTCATTCAAACTGATCTCATAAACAGTGTTGCCATAAAATCTATATGGTCTATAGCAGGGCTGTTAAACTCACAGCCCGAGGGCTTGATGTGTCACGCGCTGGCCATGCCCATGCCCGGTTTAGTGAAGGGGAAAAAAAGTCATGATACGTCACATGATGACACTGTGACGATGCGAGTTTGATACCCCTGGTCCATAATATAACAACTATAGTAACTAATTTAAAGAAGATGTTAGCAATCGTATCCTCAAAGGACCTAATAGTACAAATGTTGTATATGGTAGGCTATTCAGTGGTCAGCTGAGGACTTCAGTCAAGACAATGCCTCCTCCTGAGGTGGATTAAGTCTTTTCTGTTGCCACCACTGCTACACAGAACATGTGATTACATACAACATACTTATTACCACTGGTGAATGCATTGGTACAATTCATTATGTCTTCCAATTTCTCCAAACTGTAGTAGGGTCAAAGTATCTCAAAACTATTTGTTTATGATATATCTTATGTCTTAATGGAACAAGGAAACTGCCATTAATACTCAGATGTCTTCCCCAGTGTACATAGCAAAGTCTTTGAACATAAGGTCAAGAAAATAAAGAGTTTTCCTCTCACTTTTGAGGAGAATTTTTACCTATTTATCACACTCAACCCAATATGTCCCTGAAAGACTTCAGAACAGTTTAAACAGTCCCAGACTATATCCTTCAGGGAAGCTGTGAAGGAGATGATACTGCTCAGCTTTACCCAAAGTAACCCATTCCTTTTGGAATATGGGCCTGTGGAGTTTCATAATTGCATCAAATAGACTGAGAAATGATGCCAACTGTAATCCTGAATTTCTTTATTAAATGGCAGTATATCTAATTTATATTATATAATATATTGGCTGCTGGAGGATTTGCAGCTCTTCCTCCATAGGCACGTATAGTACATCTTAAGTATTTATTTCAATATATAAACATGTATTTAGGGGTTGTATGTATGTATGTTTCTGAGTATCTATGTATGGAAGTCAGACCAGATTAAAAGGGCTTCCATTATTTGTCATTTTGTCTTAATTTTGCTGTGATCTTAATGTATTTTTAAAATGTGTAACTAATGGGTTTGCTATCTAGACATTCCAAATAAATATTAATATGACCCACTGTGCCTTTTATCTTATATAAGTCATACATTTGTGTGATCATAGCAAAAATATATGGACTTTACACATCACCTCTTTTAATATTTACTGTACAACTCAAATACACAGTGCTTTCCTAACTACCTAGAACCATATGATCCTTAAACCAGAAACTGTATCAGGAGTGAAATGACCCTGGTTTCTTGATGGTTATTTTACTGACCATGAAAAATCAAGTAATGACAGAAGCTCCTGTAGAATGATTTGAAAAGCTCCAATAAGGAGAACATATGTAGCTCAGGGTTGAAATGTGGAGTCCTTGGTGCTCTCTGAGCTTGGTTGTTTCTTTGCAGACTTTTCATTACCTGACTAGGTGACATCATGATGTTACGTAACTGGGCAATGAAACATCTGCAAGCAAACAACTAATTTCAGAGAGCACCAAGGATTCCATAGACTGAGAAACTTTCATTCCCCTAGAGTTGTGTCTCTCTCCCTGAGTAGATCCATTTTTGGTGTGTTTACAAGTGAAGTTCAAAGCTTTCGGAACTCATTAGGATTTGAAAAAAAAATCAAAATAAGCTACCTGGAGATCTTGGACCCACCAGGAAAGTAAGATTATATCATTATTTGTTTCTATTGTTTTGCTTTCTCAAAGGCTTCAGATCAGTAGATTGTGAATGGTATACCTTACAGATTCGTTGAGCCTGACATTGTATTGTGGCCTTCAATATGATCTGTAAAGGAACATAAGCAAGAAAGCTTTCAACTTTTGGGCCTAATTTTCCAACGCAATAACCCAATTTACTGGTGTGTTGTTGGTTTACAAAATGCTAAGCTACCATAAACCATATACACATCCAGGCTGCAGAAAGCTGGATAATTAGGACAAGGTGTACAAATTAAACCACTTTTAAAACTTCAAACCAGCTAACTTCTGACATACTGTATTGCCAGGACTTCTGGGACCAAACCCAATTAACATCTGAGTATTTTATAAGCATCATTTTAATTGCATTTGTATGCAATCTTCTCACCAAATGCCTTTCAAGGTGCTAGCTCTTGTTCTGATTTTATTACTTCAGTGATTTAAATCCACTTTCTCTGTGCTTCCTGTTAATAATGACTAGTATTCCTTCAAATGATAGCCAAACATAAACCAGTCTCTCTAAAGAATTATACTTTTAAACTATTACACTTAACTTTATTATTACATTAAAAAAATATTTCCCCATCTCTATCGGAACGTAATACCAGGCAATTATTTTGATCAAACTGTCAGATCTGAAATGTTCTACCAAGGTATGTTTTACTTTCCATCATTTAGTTATAGTTCTTCCTTCTGGCCTGCATAAAGTACTTTTTAGACTATTGATTATTGCAGATATTTTTTCCCCCATGAAAGCTTAGTGTGGTCTCTGGGATCGAGGAGGAGGGCAGCCAAGTCACAAAGACAGACAAGAGGGAAGGATGATACGATTGTTTCTTTGAGGATGAAAATTCTTTCTTCTTTTGGGTTAAAAATATTCCCCTTTAATTTGTGGTGAGAGTGTAATAGGAATAGTTGCTAATTTATGTTTTAGTCTCTGTACTTAATGATTCAGTTGACATGTAAGATGCAAATTAATGGCTTCTTCTTCCTCTGGCTCTCATAATTGGTCTTTCCAGCAGAAAAGTGAGCATCAGTTTCCTAACAGAGTTAGGTACTGCAATTTACTGAAAACGAAGTTTCTGAATTACCATGTGATATTTGTGGTAGCTTATTAAAAGAGTAATGGAATTTACTCCAGAAAATGTCAAATCTTTTTCACACTGAGATTTACACCTGGTCTTTCAATGGTGTCCAATGTCCATTCTCTCCAAATTGGAGACCAATGTTATTTGAATTTAAGTTACATATCATAACATGAAACTACAGTTTATGTAATTACTTCCCAAATATTGGATACAGTGACTCTTCCATCATATGAACAATTACTGTATACTGGAAACCTCTGGAGGGGTAAACCCACCATATGAGGGGATCACAGGTGGTCCTGGGACTTTGGAGTATCCACACTTGGTACACTATGCACAGTAGCATCCAAGGTGTAATGTGTATGTATGTATGTGTATAATGGACAGAAGGAGTAATTGTGAAGAACAGGAGGAAGAGCTGCAACCAAGACAATGGCCAGATAAAAGAAATCTGGGTGCTAGGCAGAACCATAATCTGAGAAAGGATCTCAGACAAGCCCCTCCCTCATTCTCATGAAGATAAAGGAAAAGGGGGCGAAGCACATTCAGACTTGCACGATTTTCCTACTATAACCTTATAATAAAAGTTGTATTAGCCTTTGTGTCCTTGCTTTCCATGTTTAGTCTATCTTGGAGGGCTGGTGGCACATGTCAAAAAAGTAAACATGATGGTCATAAATGCTTGATCTGTCCTGGTCCTCTGATACATACATGTCCAGTGGTACATACGTACATACATACATGCTACATACATGTACCATACTCTCCTGGTCCTCTGGTACATACATGCTACATCCATGTACTAAGGGGCAGGGCTTTGGTCAAAACTACCATCCTATCTTTTTTTATTTTCTTCATTATAGTTTGTCAAGCATGTATGAGAAAACAAGTATAAGTATAAACAGGTATAAGTATAGACATAAGAAATGAGTATGAATAAATGGGAACAGTAGGACAGAGATGGTAGGCATCCTGGTGCGCTTATGCACGCCCCCTTACAGACCTCTTAGGAATGGGGTGAGGTCCATGGTAGACAGTTTAAGGTTAAAGTTTTGGGGGTTTGAGGATGTAACAACAGAGTCAGGTAATGCATTCCAGGCATCGACCACTCTGTTGCTTAAGTCGTATTTTCTGTAATCGAGTTTGGAGTGTTTTACTTTGACTTTGTATTTATTGTTTGCCTGTGTATTATTGCAGTTGAAGCTGAAGTTGTCGTTGACAGGTAGGACTTTTTTTATGTTTTTATTTTTAATTTTTTTATTGATTTATTTTTTTATTGATGGGAGGAGTTTCTACTGTTAAATATAAAATATCCCTATCCTTAACTGATACCTTTATCTGTTTCAAGTAGCTCTAGAGACTCAGTAGGCATCTGAAATATAGGAAAAATCATAGACATCTTTGGGAGGGATCAAAAAACAAAGATGGTAGCTGTGAAACTGAAGGTTTTTTCATCCTTTTCTATACGTTTGGGACACTTCTAAAAAGGACGATATTTCAGCTGAGCATTTTGACTTTTTTATTCTCCTTTCTTCTGAGGCACTGGGTCAATTTTTGATACTTAGTGAGGACCGTAAACTGGATCATGTTGAGTTATACTGGAGATTTTAACAGACTATTTAAGCTGTGGTCATTCAAACCTGTACAAGACATAACATATTCATTGAATCTCACAAAGACAGATGCCTCCCCAAAGACACCTGAACAGTGCCATCATCATGCAAGTGCCGCATGACACACATGCATGTCAGTGTTCGATGTTGTTATATAAATCACAGCTTTATATGATAATATTGCTATCCATGTTTCTTTATTAGCACCTTCTTGTGTCTACCTTCCATGGACATACTATTGTTCCTTAGCCAAACCAGGTGTCTATGTCTTCTAGATCAGTAATATGTGATCTCTTTATTCTACCCATTCATTATGCAAACATGTTATTCATTTCTTGTTCCATCTTCAGCATTCTGAAAGGATGTGTATCTAATAATACACTGTACTATAAAATTTGAATGGGGAAAATAGTCTGAGGGTAGCATTTTGAGCTGAAATGATGCTTTTCAAAATATAGCGAATGGGGACAAAAAGTGTATTTTATTCCATTGCCAGGGCGATGTTTAATTAATTAATTAATTAAATTCAATGTTATTAAAGTTAAATTCAGTCAATAAGAAAGCAGGAGACCATGGCTTCAAGCCCCACCTTAGTCATGTAAGTCAGCTGGGTGTCTTTAGGCCAGTCACTCAGTCCCACCTCACAGGATTGTTCTTGTGGGGAAAATAGGAAGTGGAAGGTGTGTTCATTGCCAACAAACAAACAAACAAATAAAATAAAGTAAAATATACAGTACATGCAAAATGTAAAGTGTAAATTTATCTTTAATAGGGAACAGGAACATAAACCTGGAGGTGTGACTTATAGCTGTGACTACATGTTCAAAACTGTGAAATTGGGAAAGTTGAAATTAAAATTCAAACTGCTTAATTTTTCCCAGTCTGTTCTCCAAGTGCACTAATGTTCTGGAATTTGTTTGTACAGAATTCAATTCCCACATTCATCCAATTTGGATAATGACATTTATTTTTCAGAACCCCTTACCCTAATGTCTATATTTCTAACGCTGCTCTGGAGATGTCAAGACCTGAATTTATCAAAATATGAGCTCTGCTGCTATGTAGAGTCAACCAGGTTGATCTGGAAATAGAGAATCCTTAAGATCCTTACCTCCAAGCCTAACACCAGCTCTCCTCAATAAACATTAATATAATATATAAAGTAGCCCTCAAAACCCAGTTCAGCATGGTACTCTTTTTTATTCTTTTCTCAATTGCATTTATCTGGAATTTTAAGTTATAGAACAATTTGTTTCAATGGAAACTTTCTGTATTTTGATTTATGTTTCCCAACATGTCATTCAACAATCTCAGTTTATAAAATCAGTTACTGGTAATAGTATATTTGAATATATTTCTGCTGTAATGCTGAATCATATAGATTCTAAGTGCTTGATATAACTATGGGGTTGCCTGATACACAAATTGTAGATGCAGTTTTGCACAGACTAAAAAGCTTTGCTAAGCTAGGCTCTAAGACAAACATGTTATAATTGTTATTTATTAGACCTGGATTCTACTGTTCATCCAGTGGTCAGTTGTTGTTTTTTTTAAAAAAATATATCACACCATGTTATATTTATTATTGGCAGAATGAGGTATGTATATGAGGTATATATAATTCAATTGTATGAGGGGAGTCATTCTGTGGCTCTACAGATATCGTTCAATGATAACTGATAATGATGAGTACAACTTTGTCTACAAGTTTCTACAAGGCCACAAACTTCCCTTACAAGGAAACTTTGGGATCACAACCAAAGTTTTCTTCTAGTCCCGAGGTATCTGATTACATATTAGATGCTTTTTAATTCTCAGTTTTTTAAAAAGAAGACATTTAAAAAAGAAAATACATAAGCCAAACATATTCCCTGAACCTACTCTTTTTTCTGTAGCAAAGCTTCTCATGTATAAATAGAGAATGGATTATAATAGTGATCTGTGAAAGATTAGAACTAATGCTAGTAAAGCAATAGATGCAGAATATTTTGTTTATGGAAAAGGATCAGCACTCTTCTTTATTACCAGGGCCTTGAGATGACTTTTAAACACTTTGGTTATTCATTTCATGGATCCGTAGAATCAAATCCATACCAAAAATGACAATAACATAAAAGGCTCAGGAATAAACATAATCATGCAGTAGTCCTCAAACATTTTGGTCTGAGGACTTCTTTACATTATGAAAAATAGTTGAGAATCCAAAAGAGCTTTGGTTTATCATTATTAATGATTTAAAATTAAAACTGAGAAATGTTAAAAGTGTTTATTATGATACAACTAATTTGTCAATTGACTACGTCAATATTTATTTAAAAGACTTAAAGGATTCCCTGAAAGGATCTCTGGGACCCCCAGGTATCCCAGACCACACTTTGAGAGCTGCTGGTTTAATGAATCAGACATCATACATTAATTTTGTAATAAATTAATGTATAAATGAATCTCCAGTGTTCTTCTTGGAATTAAAGTTCATTTCCTGAAAACCTTCAGCTTTTTCCTTTTCAAAATGGATTCTGACTTATCTTGGGAATGATTCCTGAAGTTTGGAATTTAGTTTCCCTGTGTGACATTTGGACAACGATATCTCCTGAAGAAAAAGTACTATTATGTGTAGAATTGCCTTGCCTTGCCTTGCCTTGCCTTGCCTTGCCTTGCCTTGCCTTGCCTTGCCTTGCCTTGCCTTGCCTTGCCTTGCCCTCCCTTCCCCTCCCCTCCCTTCCTTTGGAAGAAGGCTATATCCAAAGAAGATTAGAATAGAGTGCTGTGCAAATGTAAAGGCAAGGAACCAGTAATTGTGCCTCTGAATTCTTTCCATAATCCCAACATATTTACCAGATCTTCTGAACAAAACCTCTGTGCATACATGATTAGAATATTTTATATTTCAGATTCATTTTTCTGAATTCAATGTTCTCACTTTCCAGTGTGTTAAATATTACAAATCAAAGGTGTGCATGGATGCCTGTGCATGAAAGATTTAGACATTCATTTGAAAAATAAAATAAATAAATATGGATAGATCTATAGGAAAAGGTTGGATTACAGGCAAAGTAATCCTATTTAAATAGTGCTCAAATTTATAACTTGAAATGACTGAAATATGATTATGGCAACAATGGTTTTGTGATGCTGTCGGCCTTCAAACACATTTCTTGAATAAGTTTGCCCATTTTGTTAAAATAATGAATGCTGATTCATAGCTTCAAAAGGATACCCTGCCTCCCCAACTCCTAACCTGCTACATCTAAATATGGAAACAATCTGGGTGAAAAAAGTATTCAAGGTTAAACTATATTGTTATGTATTTTCTTTCTCAGGAGAAGTGAGACAAACACAACATTTATTTTGGTTTGGTTCCCTTTGAAAAGAAAGATCATGAGACAATTTCAGGCCGAATGTCTTTTTTGAGAGAAGTTTTTCCCTTTAGATTCATATGGTTTCTTCTTTGCTCATTCTGAAGAGTCCAGGGCAATAATCCTACCAAGAATCAATCTTCCAATTATTTTGTTACTGTTGTTTTGCACTAGGAAATATCAGCTGGTATATTCATTTGTTCATATATTCATTCATATGTTCACTTTTTCACTAAGCCCCAGCACTGCTTGAAGGCAATCCCATAGCTATCTGATAGCAAACATAAAATAATATGTAGCAGATACTGAAATATGCAATAATGAATGTCATAATATTTCCATGCTTTTGGAATACATCTTCAAAATTCATGCTTCATATAAAAATGTTTTAAGAAAACTAACAGGGTCTATTGAGGCTAAGTAAGCTAAAATAAAGGTAATGCTTTACCTACAAAATACCAAATGATATCTAAAAATGGTGGTTCTGGTCATGGGATTTGAAGGCAGCAGTTATAAGGGACTCGTTCAATTCCAGCCAGGGTTTTTGTTAAGTCTTTCAATCTAGAACTATTGTAGAAAATTAATATCCTGCTATTCAATTAAATGGTTCATAATGTCTCAGAGCAATGCAAGATGAGAGTTATTGTGGAAAATTAAAACAATCACTTACTATTGATACCTCTACAGAAATCCCTAACTTCTATAGCCAGAACCCAAAATCAGTGAAGAAGGATGGAAGTATTTTGTTAAAACATCATTCATAAAGTTTAAGAATAAACATTAATTTCTTATAAGTGAGCTTCTTATAAGAAAATGGTTAGTGCAGTCATACATAATTAGAACATCTTCCCACAGAGCAACACTGCTAAAGAAACCTGTCAGGTAAGTATACCAGCATAATTTTGCAGACCAGTTGCTTAGCTCCGTTCTGCCACAGTAACAAGGCTTATGACTTACAGTTTGAACATAGACCAAGTGAAGGAAAGTGATTGCTTCCCATTCATTCATTCATTCATTCATTCATTCATTCATTCATTCATCCTATCAAGTCTTGCCTGCCAGTGGGAAAACATTGAATGATTACTTTGCTTATTAACATGGAGTAGGTGTTGATATTTGTCTGGCAAAGTATATTTGATTACTAACTAGTCACAGGTATGGAGGTACAATATTAAGCCACAGAAGCAAATGCCTTGTCGAATACCCAGGACAAGAAAAGGGCCAAATAGATGTCAGTGGGTATAATAGAATAGACCAAGGGTGAAATTCAAATTTTTTCCCTACCGGTTCTGTGGGCGTGGCTTGGTGGGTGTGGCAGGGGAAGGATATTGCAAAATGTCCATTCCCACCCCACTCTAGGGCCAGCCACAGGTGGTATTTGCCGGTTCTCTGAATTACTCAAAATTTCCGCTACCAGTTCTCCAGAACCTGTTAGAACCTGCTGGATTTCACCCCTGGAATAGACCAAATAGATGTCAGTGGGTAGAATAGAATAGACCAAATAGATGTCAGTGGGTAGAATGTAAAGCTACATCAAATAGCAAAGTCTGGGTATTGTAAAATATGAATAGATACTGTCTTATTACAAGGCTTGGGTCTGAGTGATTCTTTTTTTGCCTGAAGTGCTAATTTTTTTGGGCTGTCCTTGGAGACTATGCTTCTTGATTTGAAAAGGTGAACAGAGTTATGAGCAGCTTTCTTAGGTAGGGAAACGTGAAGCCTAGCATGAGAGATATGTGCATCATTCTTTTTGGATAAGGAGGCAGATGACTAAAAGTGGCTAGTACTTTACCTTCTAAATTGCATGTGGCTGTTTGCATATTTTCAATAGGGCAAAGATTTGCCTTACTGAGAAGAATGAAGGGACAAAAATATATTCCTATCCCAGGTTGCACTCCTAAGCAAAACCCTCCCTTTTTTTAATGCTAATCTTCAATATACAGTAGAATGCACTTTTGTGTGTGTCTTTCCTTTCCTTAAAAAGAATATATATGAGGATTGAAAGAATGGAGACAATGAGAAAGAAAGTACAGTAGAGTTCAATGAAAGAAAAATCAGATCAATCAAGCTATGATACAGCAACCCAAATATGAATGCTAAATTCTTTTGGACAAGCATGCTTTAGCAGCTGGTTTGGTAATTTATATATTTTTGTTGCCAATAAATTCAATCTTTTCCAATCCAGATAAAATGAGTTCAGAACCATTCAGAGAAAGGATTGATTTAATCACAAGCGGTGTTACTCATGTAGGCATTTAGTTAGCTTGGCCATTCCTGCACACTTCTAATATTTAAAAACAAAATAATTTAATATTTATTTATTTGTTTGTTTGTTTGTTTATTTATTTTTTCAAGCATATATAAGATAACAAGTAAAAGTATAAACATAATTAGAATACATGAAAAGAATAAGAGTAAAAAGGAATATTAGGAC
>JANHFM010010013.1:86390-97352 GCA_032468115.1 Grayia smithii
GCGTAGCTCCTTCTCCGGTAATATTGAACTGTAAACTAGAGCGTACAAAATTTTTGCTAGACCAATTCTTGAATACGGCTCATCTGTCTGGAACCCGCATTGCATATTAATACAATCAAATGAGTCCAGAGATATTTCACGAGAAGAGTGCTCCACTCTTCTGCTCATAACAGAATACCTTATGCCACCATAAATTGAAATTTTGGGCTTAGATAACTTAGAACTTCACCGTCTTTGGTTTGACCTAAGTGTGGTACATAAAATTATCTGCTACAATGTCTTACCTGTCAATGAATACTTCAGCTTCAACCACAACAATACACGAGCACATAATAGATACAAACTTATGGTAAACCGTGCCAAGCGTGATTGCAGAAAATCCTTCAGTAACAGAGTTGTTATTGCCTGGAATGCACTACCTGACTCTGTGGTTTTTTCCCCAAGCCCCTAAAACTTTACCCTTAAACTGTCTACTGTTCACCTCACCCCATTCCTAAGAGGTCTTTAAGGGGTGTGCATAAACGCACCAGTGTGCCTACCATCCCTGTCCTAATGTTCCCTTTTATTTGTATCCATTTTATATATTCATAGTTATGTTAAATATGCTTTATATATTCATAGTTATGTTTATATTTATATCATGCTTGACAAAAATAAATAAATAAAAATAAATAAATTGGGGGGAAGGCAATTTTTTTTTCTCGTGCTAAGGGAGCCAATGACATCAATATGATTATTAGACCAGTTCTCCTGTGAAGAAAGACAACTTATCTGGAGTATTTTAGAATAGAAAGAAAAAAAGGTTTAATAGCAAATATGAAAGTCAGCTATTATACCTATCCCTGGTTGTGGTTGATTTCAGAAATTCCAGAAGATATGTATATTTATGGGTTTATTGTGAGAAACCCAACTTCAGTTTACTGTGTTGATTATTGCTGCAATTGATGGAAATCAGTCACACTTGATAATTTCGATAATCTCCAGCTTTTTGAAGTGTAGAAAATAAATATGTTAAATAAAGAATTCTATCTCTTAACCTAACATTTCTGACCATAAATGTTACTTGTAGCTAAATTCTGGTTGTCTTATTCAGACTTATTACTTTCAAGAAGAAAAACATCAGTAGGGAAATAACTAAAAACTATTATTTCTTTTCAGAAAAGAATTGTATTTTAATGTGCCAGAAAATGTTGGCAAGAATATTTGACTACTGAAAAACAGACATGAAGGTAAAAGTTAGTTCTTGAGAAGATGGCTTGCCTTATTAGAGTATTTTACCAGTATAGTTTCACATCCTGTTTTTTGGGGTTTTCCTTTAAAAAAAAACATGGAATGAAAACCACAGATGACTCACTGATGCAATTACATTAACGCTACTTCAAGTGACATCTTTAGCGTGGGAACGTGTATCTCAAGCTTCTGTTGATTGGATTTCCAATGTGATTATTAGACTATATAAAATATGGTTTTGAAAACACTGTGTATGATTAGTCTTAAGCTTAGTCAACCATCAAATAGTGAATCTGAAAATCCTTCTTCCAATGTGTGCATGTCAATGTAACATTTTCATTCCCTTGTGTTTGCACTATTGCACATTTATGGGCCAGCTGTACAGCTTACCTATAAAAACTGCAATATAGCAATGTTGTACAATTTTGTATTCTGTCAATCAGCTGATGCTCTGTACTGAACATTGGTCTAGTTGGAGTCCAAGGATTAGTGGACCCTGAGAAATGTGAGAACACAATTGGGATGGATCATGGCCAGTTAGGCCTTGAGGTAGATTGGGTTAAGAAACTGACTGGCCATGATCCATCCCAATTGTGTTAGTACAAATCCCTGCTCAAGCAGGAGACCCTACACTATTCCGGATAAATGGCTGTCCAAGATCTTCTTAAAAACTTAAAACCTGTAATCTTGATACTATCCTTCTTTTAATGCAGCCTAGGATTGCATTGGCTTTTTTAGATGTTGCAGCACATTGCTGACTCATACTTAAGTGGTTGTCCACTAGGACTCCTCGATCCTGCTCAGTGTTCAAGTCTGTTAAGATCCTTCTGGATTTTATGTCTATCTTCTAAAGTGTTGGCTATTCCCCCAGCTTAGTATGTGCAAATCTGATGAGTTCCCTTCTACTCCCTCCAATGTTATCAAGGTAGACCACATTTTGAAACCAAAGTCATGCATGCTGGTGCTACTTTTATTATGATGTTATAGTAACAGAATTGTACAAGTCTGAATGTGCTTCCCCCCTCCCCCCGCTGCCCGTATTTTCATGAGAACTAGGGTTGACCATGCCTGAGATGCTTTCCCAAATTACATTTCTGTCCCATAATCAGATTTCTTTTATCTCATCATTGTCTTGGTTGCAGTCTTCCTCCACAAGATTATTTCTTCTGCCTATTTCAACCTCTATAGAGTTGCATCTATAGCTTTGGAAACCTCCTCCCCACTCCTCAACAGTTTTGAATTGAGATACAGGCATGCGCTCATGCATGCAGATAGGAGCTGGGCATGTTTCAAAAAGCAGTTGGAAGAAAAGCTTTGGACCTTGGGCAGTGGTGAGTCCCCTGCACTATTCATCAAAGTAACCCATATTTCCTTCAGGCTTCTGCACTAGCCTGGAAACAGTTGCAGCTCTTTTAAGGAATTGACTCATCCTATAGCTCTTAAAAAAGCAACAAGATACATGAAAAAAGAATTGGATATTTTTACTGCTTTATGCAGCCTTTCTCTGGCACACAAGCATGCTTATGTATCTATACTTCATCTTTGTTCAGGAACTCAATGCACATAAATAGTGCTCCCTCCTATATTTCTTCACAAATATTTCTTCACTGTGAGGTAAGTTGGGCTGCAAGTCACCTGGTGAGCTGCTGTGGCTGCAGCTGGAGTAAAAACTGGATCTCTCTGGTGTCAGTCAAATACATCAGCCACTATATTTAATCCTTGCCCAAGGCATCTGCTCCCTACTTTGAAACTGAGTGTAGTCCCTTTACTCATGAAGTAAAGGCCACATTTCCCCCTCAAACGCATAATCTGTTTCTCAGAAAAGACAGTTATGCTGCTATCCCAATCACCTGATCCATGACATTCTTTGCCTACCCGATGAAGTATTTTGCCTGTAGTAGAAAAGTGTTGTGAATACAACAAAACTAATAAAAATAACAACTGTGTGTCAGGAAGCATTAGCACTGTGAACCCTTCCACTTGTTAAAACATATGATCCCACTTGAGCTCCATTAATATGCAGCCACTGTCATAATTAGGCACATCTCTAACGATTACAGTGGTAAAGAATCAATGTCCATTGCATCCCTTTTACCTTAATGTTTAAGAGATTTATTCAATTGAAAGAGGAAAAACAGTAGCCACATAAATTCCTTTTGTTAGCTTGTTTATTTATTTACTTGTTACAGTTTATATGTTGCTCAATGCAACAAAGCTTAAAACAGCTTTACCAGAGAAAAGCAATGCCCCATTAACCTAGAAACTATCATAATCAATAGAACAAAGTAGCAGCGGCAGTCCTTTCCAGGAATAAAATATTTTTGCTTAGATAATTGTTTTATTAAAGGCACCTATTTATTAGGATAAAAATTGAGAAAACTTGCAAAAATCAACGCTACAGCAAACTGCATATACCTTATAAACAAGAAAGCAAAAAGTGGGATTACACCATTGGAGAACTGCATTAAAGATAATTATGCTCCATGAATTCTTATCAAGTGAATGCATCCTGTATTTGTTTAATTGGAATGTGATCTATTTATTGTCCCTGAAAATCTGCTTCAGGTTAAGAAGTGTCAAAATGTTTTGATTGATTTCAGTGGAATGTGAATGAATTTCTTTTCACGGAGAGCCTCAATCACACCATACATGTGCTGATTCCTGTTATTTACAGAATAATTTAAATATTAGCTAATGCTCATAATTCAAGGCAGGGTGCTATTCTGAGAGAAATTAATGAAAGCAATTGTTTTGATATTGCAAATAATACTGACATATTTTAAGTTCGTGGTGGTGAAATATACTAAGGCTGCATTTCTACAGCTTTAGAATTCTGCTTATTTTCAGATAACAGTGCCAGGTAATGCAAACTCAATGTAAAGAAGGCCAGATTATATGGTTAAATATATCTAAAGGCCTTATTGTAAGCCAATTTTCCTTAATTGTCATCTTCTAAATACTTTGGACACAACTCTTCAGTTTTGGAGTTATGGTTGAAGAGACCCAAAAGCAATTTTTTTTTGTTCTGTAAAAGTATCTACTTCACATGGATGGAAAATGCTACAAGCAGATTCACAATATAAATGCGAGATCCATATATTTGTTGAGTATGCTTGCGACCAAAAGTGGCTCCAAGAAAGAAGCAGCTTTACAAAGGCCAGGTACAAAACCCCTAGAATTATTTGGTTGGTTCCTAAATCTAGAATATACCAATAAAAGAAGTCCAAGGAGGGTCAACTTTTGTAAGCCACAAACCTGGTTTTTCAAGTCTTCTCGGAAAATGTTCTGTAACAGAGGAGCGACTGGGCATTCATGGTATTTTTCTGCTAGATGGCGCTGTTTTCTAACGAAAGTGGTACAGCAAAAGCTTTGTCCACCAGTAAAATGAAAACAGAATTTAGATCAACTCTAATTGGCAAATCAATACGCACATGATATATAGATATAGATGCAAAAATGTATAAAGACAGATATAGATATCAATCCTATAAATGTTCATATATTGTGTTAAACATATGTTTTAAACAACGTCTCCATCCATCCCGGTCCACAAGTAATACACACATGTAAGAAAGTTGCTATATTTCCTAATTAAAATTACTGGATTTGTGCTTACACAGTTTAGTTTCTGGTCTGCTTAGAAACAACTGAAGGTGGACAGTGAAACATTAGAAAAAACCTTAGTGCTAACTAAAAAGAACGAAAATTATGCTAAAAGTTACATGTTTCCAAAACCGCTTCATTGCACCAGCACCAATATATACATGTGCTTGAGTCTCCTGCTTAAATCACTTTGGATGTAAAAATGTCCAGCCTGAGGGCTAAGCAACACCCTGAATTAAAACAAACTTAGGCACAATTTACGTACTCTGTTGGTAAATTAAAGGTTTGCTATTTTCCTGGAAATACTTCTGGGGCAAGAGTATCCCTCAGTCATAGGGTGTTCTTGATCGTCCTTCTTCCTGAAATCCTCAGTTTGCCTGAATGGAGAATGCAAGAAGTCATTTCCAGTGAAACTTTATGGTTTTGATGGCTGTTTGGAAATGTGATTCATGAGGTTAAGTTACAGCTCGGAAGGTCAAGCTTAATCTTTCGAGTTGCAACTTAAACAATATTAGTTGTGAAAGCACCCCTTTTCCAATACTTACAACAACTGCATCTTTTTCCAAGACTTAAATGATTGCTTCCTACTTTTATGACTGGAAGAGAGATGGTTAATTCATGGTCTTAAGTGTTGCAAAACTATTTTTTTTCACATTATGGAAAAAAGTTTCTCCATCATGTCAAAATCTCAAAATGTAAAGTGTAAACTTGTTCTATTCTTGTCTAAATCTTCAACGTGTATTACAACTGATGAATGTTGCATTTATATGTACTTATTTCTGTAGATATTAATATAATCAAGTTTTAGTGCAGCATTCTGACTTTTATTTTATTTTTTTTTAAAAAACAATCTCCAGTGTAACTCTGGTATCTTATTTAACTTAATACTTAAATTAACATGCTTAATTCAAAGCATGTGTATTTTATCCATCACGTTCCTTATGCATTATGCTGTTATTTGTTGGCTGAAGTGTCATTTGTTGATTTTCTTTAAGCATATAAATTCAGGCCAAACCTAATTTTGGTTTTTTTTTTGGCATTTTACACTGAATTACAACTTTTCTGCTGCCTCAGTCATATTTTTATTTCATTTTCTTTTAACCAAAGATATTGAAAATTCATTTGTTATTAATCAACTCACTTAAACTTTACATCTCCAAATCCACTTAATCCTAAGTATCCTCATCCTCAGTCCACAGGGCAAAGTGGCTTGGGGATAAGAGGAATTGTTCGAGCATAGGGCTGTCAAACTTGCAGCCTGTGGGCCAGATGTGTCGCACGCTAGCCACGCCCACACCTGGTTTAGCAAAGAGAAAAAAAGTTGCGATACGTCACGTGATGCCACCATGATGACATGAGTTTGACACCCCTGTTCTAGCACATTGGGAAGTCAGGCTCACCAGCATAACAGAAACGATCAGGAATAGCTTCTTGCAGTGTTTGTAATTCAGCCTTTCATCAATATTGTGGTTTGCTTCTGCTTTATGACTTCAGATGAAGACCTTGATAATTTTTTGGAGGGAAATTTTGTAATCTTACTGCTAACAAGAAATAAGATATGCCTCATGCATCATCTTTGAGTAAAAAAATTGTTCCCAAAGTAGTATTGTGACGTGCAGATAATGGCTGATAAAAAAGTTAGGTAGGTTCGCCACATTGAATTTATTATAAAAATGAAAGTGGGGTTTTAAAAATTAAAATGAATAAATGAAAGTGCAAGCATCTACACTGCTAGCTGGGATTGTGAATGGCAGATCACAAAGGAAACACAGATCCAGGCAAACAATATCAGTGTTCTCAGCTAGTATTGCAAAATGGCTGCCAACATAAGAACTTGGTAAACAACAGAGGCAGAAAAAGCACACAGTGTTCTCTGATTTAGGTTGACTCTTGAAAGTACTGGAATATTGCATAAGATACAAGATTCAGCCTAAGCATTGGAATTGTGCTTCTTCTCATGAAATGGATGGTAAGCAGCTGCTGAGAGTGGGTAAGCATTATGTAGAACAGGGGTCCTCAAACTTTTTAAACTGGGGCCAATTTAAAATTGGAGGCCAAGTCACAGTCACTCAGACTGTTGGGGGCCTGGACCGGCTAGGTGGGTGTGGCTAGGTGGTCATGTGACTAGGTGGTCATGGCCAATTTAGCAGTCCATTAAACAATACATGTGCAGCCCGCAGAATGCTGCAGGAGGACTGGATTGGAGGAGGAGGGCCGCCCACTCGCCTACCCACCAGCTGGACTAGTCTCTGTCTCTGTCTCTGCCTCTGTCTCTCTCTGTCCCCTGGGGGGGGGGAAGGAAGCCCTAAACTGGTGCTGGGTGATGGGAATCTGACATCATGAGGCCGATGAGCAGTGTGCCGAAGACCAGCTGGCTGGTGGGGAGAGAGCAGGGTAATCCCGTGGTCTCCCCAAAAGTAACACATCTCTTGTCGCTTGAAACTTGAAGACTAGTCTAGCTGGTGGGTGGGTGAGCGGGAAGCCCTCCTCCTCCAATCCAGACCTCCTGCAGCACTCTGCGGGCTGCACAGAAGCCCTGAGAAGCTTCCATGTGCCCCATTTTTGGCTGGCAGAGTGTTTCTGGAGGCAGGGGAGGCAAAAAATGGGCACACGGGGCCTCCGCTTGGCCAAGTTTTGGTCTCCCCTGCCTCCAGAGGCACTCTGCTAGCCAAAACGTTGGCCTTAGCTTCCAGTTCCAGCCCGCAGGGCTTGCAAAGGTAAATCCTGCAATTGGCCAAAGGGTGGGGGGCCAGTAGGTGGGCAGGGAAATGTGGATGGGGCAGCCTTGTGGTCCCATGTGGGCTGGACGGGGCTTCAACAGGCTGTATACAGCCATAGTTTGAGGACCCCTGATGTAGAACAAGACAGAAAAGGTTTTAAAAATGGCTCTGCTATATCATTACTTTGGCTATCTTGAAAGCAGCCATGTGAAATTACTAATTACCTGGTCTATGACAGGGCTGTCAAACTTGTGGGCCAGATGCATCAAGTGCTGGCCATGCCCATGCCTGGTTTAGCAAAGGGAAAAAAAGTCACGATATGTCACGTGATGATGCTGTGACGCTGTGAGTTTGACACTCCTGGTCTATGAGATGAGCTGCAACATGTGAGGACATGATAAAATAAAATAAAAATAAAGGAAATGAACTTATAACAGAGCTCACATGAAGTACATGGAGAAATAAGTGGTTAGACCCAACAATAGAGAGGAACAAACATGAAGAACTTGTTAGTTTTTGCCCCACAAAAAATCTAAGTGAAGGAAGCATTCAGCACTGAGGTGCTGAGCCATTGAGTAGAGCAGCTGGAGCTATAAATTCAGAATGATGGTGTGTATGGGGAAAGTATTAAAAGTAAGAGAGAAGTCTAAAACAAGAAGAAGAGCTTGAAAGGGAAAGAAAACAATCCTCCCTAAAGGTAATCCTCACCTTATGACCACAACTGAGCGCAACCACTCCCCCATGCCCTGTTTTGGCTGCCAAAGGTACAGCGGGCCAGTCCTTTGCTATTTCCAGGCTGGCCCCACAGGCCAGATTTAAAGACCCCATGGGCCGGATCTGGTCCGCGGGCTTTGAGTTTGACACCCCTGCCTTAGACTGTGATTAGTTTAAAGTTGTCACCCAATCTTTCTCTTGTCAATTGTTTAACATGAAGAAATGCCAAGGAAAAAGGAAGCAAAAAAACTTGTATGGAGAAATTATTCAAGAATTTGATCCCTAATCCATTACATCTAACACCACTAGAAAGAGAGAATAAGATAACATGTCAATGACGAAGGTGATAAAATAACTGAAAAGAATAATTACAGATTAACAAAACAAAATATAAATACAAATAATTATTACTGAATTGTTCTTCACAGTGTCATCCAGACTAAAATTACATTTGATCTATGCCAAAGGGGACAGTCTGAATACATGATAATCATTGATCTAGCATTTGGCCATGGAATTCTCTTTATCTCTATTTATATATTAAATATATTTGTGTACACACACTACATACACACATACATTCTCTCAGAGTATATCTGGGCAAGATGTGGTAGCATGTTGTATGCATTTATGTGTCTTTTAATCATGTTAGGAGCAATTACAGTAAGATGGTGGGGAGCTGTTTATTTATTTATTTATTTTACATGTTGTTTGCCCCATTCCAAAAGAACACTCGAAGTGGAAAATGTAAAGCACAAAAGAGCAGAAAAACAATGAAATCCTTGACCATTAAAAATCTCGACGAAAGAGATTGTCTGCAAATTTCCTATGGTTGGAGACCGGAGGGGCCAAGTGTATTCCATGGGGGGGGGGGGGAGGGGAGGAGTAGCACAGGCAAAGTCCTTCCTTTCCTTCTCTGAGATTGAGAGCTCCAGATGAGTCTCTCCTACAGATTTTTGGAGTCAGAGCAAGCTCATCAGAGGAGAGGCTGTGCCCTAGATTGCCAGGTCAAGCATCACATGCAGAATCATGTAGGTAGAGGGGCATTCATTTACCTCTAACTCTCAAGGCCAATTTGTCCCCTATCTGATAGACTATAGCAGGGGTATCAAACTCGATTTCATTCAGGGCCACATCAGGGTTGTGTTTGACCTCAGGGGGGTGGGGTGGGCATGGCCAGGGTAGGCATGGCTAGCTTAATGTCACTTGTTGGGAGCACCTGTGGTGGTTGAGTGCTCTGCCAGTGAAAACAGAATTCCACGCGCGGCCCTCCCGAGCTCCATTTTTGCTCGCAGGGAACCCCCTGCGAGCAAAAATGGAGCTCGGGAGGGCCGTGCAGGGAGGGCTGCGCAGGAGGCCATCGCAGCCGAAAACGGAGCTCGGGAGGGCTGCATGCGGCCATCCCAAGCTCTGTTTTTGCTCACAGATGCACCACAGGCCAGTCCTTCACTGTTTCCAGGACAGTCCCATGGGCCAGATCTAAGCACCCCGCTGGCCAGATTCAGCCCGTGAGCCTTGACTTTGACACCCCTGGTCTATGACATCATCAGGCAGAAGTTAGATTGATATTGTAACCTAGCATTGATTAAGACACGGATGTTCTCCTCTATAGCCTGATTTGACTGGATAATAGATGATCCAATGCTGTAAGGGCACAAGTCATCAAAGTACACAGTCTGGAACATCTGACTTGAAACTTTATCAGTGGCACATTGATTATGTAATTTTTTTTTAATAAAGCAAGCTGAAACTTTAGTTTTATTGCTCCCTTTTTCACCTTGATCAGAAATGCTTCATTTCAAATTTGAAGTAGCTGGGAATCCATTGGTATTATGGATACTCCTTTACTGATTCTGAATCTGCAGGTGATGATCAGGTTGAGCCAGAGGGAGGGGTCAAATGCATTAATAAGTCATGAGTCCTGCACCCACAAGAGATCTAAGTCCAGGCCATCTTAATGCCTTTCTTATCTCCAATTCATTTCCCTTCACCATTAGCAGCTCAGATTTTTGTAGAGAGCTTAAGCTTTTGTAGAGAGCTTAAGTAAATCTTTATACCATATGAACTACCTGAATCTCCTGATTTTCCCAGAGCTTGACAGAACCCACCATCCTGTCAGGCATTTGAACCCAGTACCTTTGAAGAATATGAAACTGCATTATACTGAGCCATCGAGTCCTGTGGAATAACCTCAGGATTTCACATGCTTTAGCATGCTTTAACATGCTTTACAATGCTTTACAATGTTTTAGTATGCTACATAAATACAGTAGTCTTTGAACTGTTAACTATGGTCTATAATTTAGTATACGTGTAAGTATCACCAGAGATATGGTTTCTTTAGCAGGCATCCAGTTTATAATATAAACTAATTCAGCTTCTACAAATCTCCAACCTCACTGACAATTCTGGGAGTCAAAATATCAGCAAGACACTCATGTAGACTAGTATTTAAAGATTCCTACATACATAGGTATGTGTATATAAATGTACTTATTAACAATATTCTTTCAAATATATATTATTTTTCCCTCATGCTTTTTGATAGAAGATAGATCGATAGATACATCAATAGATCAATAGATCAATAGATCAATAGATGATAGATTAGCGGTTCTCAACCTGTGGGTCGCGACCTCTTTGGGGGTCGAATGACCCTTTCACAGGGGTCGCCTAAGACCATCAGAAAACACAT
>JANHFM010010013.1:179487-196212 GCA_032468115.1 Grayia smithii
GTTGCAGGGGCCATTTGGGGTCAAGCACAGCTGCTTTCACATTGTGTGTGAGTCAGTTGTGTTGTGTTGTGTTGTGTTGTGTGTGTGTGTGCAAAGTGTGAAAGTTGGTTTTTGAGCTTTTTTGTAGGTCAAAAAAGGGCAAAGAAGTGATGTCGACTTGGCAACGCCCACCCGGTCCCCTGACCACCAAGCCATGTCCACCAATTAAGCCATGCCCACAGAACCAGTAGCATTTTTTTTTAGATTGCACCCCTGCCTGGACACCAGGAACTGTGTGAAATAGTTCATGAACAAAACATTTTGCATGTACCTACTTTCTCTCTGCTTCTGAGATATGCTTACAATAGCTTCATTTTCTGATCCCAGCTTCAACTAAAGGTGAACTTCAATACTTGCAAAATAAGCCCATCCCAATCTTCATACTTGGTTAGAAATACACAGATTTTTAAAACTGAAAAAGAGTGTATAATTGGAAGGAATACATTTGATGAATTCACTTATTAATGCTGGCCTTTAAAAGTCTCAATGGTTCAATTTATCCTTCCTGTCCACAGAAGAGGACTAGGAATAGAAAGAAATTTGGTGCAAATGATGACTGGCTTTGAAAAGTATGCTAATAAAAGAGACCGCCTTCTGGGAACATGGAACCAGGTAACTTTGATGTTATATTAGCAAATATGTAAAGGAAATTTAGTTGAAAATGTGGAAATAACAGTGATAACAGGTGAAGTAATTATTCTATGTAGTACTGGATGGTTTTTTAATGAACAATTTTTATTACAAAAGATTTTACAAAGATTTTTAAAAATTAGAGAAAAGTAGAAGAACCAATAGAAAAAGAAAAAGTTTACAAAAGGCGAAAAGAAAAAGGGAAGAATCACAAAAGAGCTAGAAAAAGAGAAATATCCAAAGAAGTGACTTCTGAACTTCTTTGCAACAATTATAAACATATTAATTACCATCTTCATCCTCCTGTATTGCTTTCATAGTTCCCTTCATCACACAAATCTTTTAAATCAATAATTCGAAGTTCATTTTAATCCATTTCCTATTTAGTCTATTAAGGGCTTCCAGTCTTTTATCAAAGTATTTGAAGTTCCCTTCTTAATGAAACAAGTAGTTTTTCATTATAAGGGAAACTGAAGTTGGGTATAGTCAAAAATGTACCTTCTACTTCATAAAAACAAACATTAATACATTCAAAATAATAAATCATAGTAAGATTTATGACAGGAGAACTGATGAGAAACTGATGTGTGGCAATTTCTTAAAACAGAATGAGTAAAATTAAACATGGCAAATAATTTTTATGAGGGAAAAGATGGAGAACAGCAGTAGAAAATAGTGTGGCAGCACAAGAAACGTAGACAACATCTGAAAACAAAAAAGGAAAAAGTGGAAGATGAAAAGAGAGCCAAATTATTGTGGAATAGTGCCAATTAGTAGCCTGATGAATTATCTGAGATTAATAAATTATCAAAGAACAGTAAAAAAACTTGTTTAGATTTAATAACTATTTTTTTTAAAAAAACTCTAAAGCAGTTGCTCAATGAAGCTGACAAAATGTGAACGAGCAACAAAGAAAAGTTCCCATCATCAGTCTTTCTTGATTGGCATCTATTCTTTTGTCAGGCTAGTCTCTTCTGCAGTTTCAGGACATTAGAGGCTTTAAGTCCAGATATAAATTCTCAACATCGGAGGCAGACATAATGAGATCTGCATTTGACTTTTCAGAGCTGTTGTTTGGACTTGACTCCCAAGTATCTAAAATGTCAAATTCTTTAGCCTGGTCTTTCTCTGAGGAAAATGACCTCTCGGCTGGCCTCAACTTGATCCTGATAGGATGAGAATAGCAAAATGACATTTAATAGAAACAATTATTCAATTAGAAAAATGTCTAATGTGCAGAATAAAATATCAGGTTGGTGACTGTACTTATGAACAAGATGTTGGAATAACAGTTGATTGAAAGTGGAATATGAATCATCGGTATGATGTATGCAATTGAAAATAAGACCAATGCAATACTAGGCTGCATCAACTGAACTAGAGTTTCTAAATCATGGAAAGTGGTCATTCCATTTTGTCTGCTTTGCCCAGGTCACATTGCCAGTATTGCATCCAGTTCTGGACATCACACTTTAAGAAGGATTTAGACAATCCGAAACAAGTTCAAAGGACAACAAGGATGATCAAGAAACTAAGTCCTGTGAAGAATGACAGGATGAGCTGGGCATGTTTAGCCTTGAAAAGAGAAAGACTGAAGGAAGATATGACACTACTCCTCAAATATCTGGGAGAATATTACACATTTCTATCATTTCAGAATGCTGGATTTAAAAGGAAGAGACATCTTATTATACATTAGAGAACAATTCTAATTAGAAATAGCAATTGGATAGAAGAACCAGAAAATATCCCTATCAATGTGAAATTATTTAACAGAGCCAGGATTTCCCTCTTACTTGCCTTTTTACGTTTGTTCTCATTTATAAGGCAAACTTCTTTTTTTTAAAAAAGACCTCTATTGCTCTCTGACACAGCCACCATGAATCTTGCCACTCTTTTTGTGAGGGTAACAAGGACCCAGTCAGATTTGGGAAAGGGGGGAATTCCAATAGGTCAGGAAACAGGAAGAGTAGAAAATCCCAACAATAGGAAATTGGCCTTCTTCCAAATTCCAAGCAGCTTCCAGTGTAATAAAAGTGGAATGGAAATGTTGTCATTTGAATAGTAAAGCTGAAGAAAATTACTCAGTCATTAGGCACAACCATTAGTGTGTAATCCAGATCACCAGTGTAAGAATGGAACCTAAATCCTGCACAGAAAGGCCTTTAATTTTAGAACACAACAGACACACCCTATAAATTTTATTATCTCACAAGTGACCTGCCTTTTACCTTTCTGAGATGCACTTTTATTTTTTATGGCTCAGCACTCTGTGCACTTTTTAAAAGAAAATAAAAACACCTCTAAATTCCTGAAATTGAGGAGGAGAAGGGAATGCAGTTGATATTCAGGATGATGCCTGGTTTTTGGTGCCAAGACATTGGATTTTCTGTACTCTGGAGAGACTGCTGAATGAAAGAGGGGGGGGGGAGGGAGGGAGGGGAGAGAGAGAGAGAGAGAGAGAGAGAGAGAGAGAGAGAGAGAGAACACAAAATATAATACTGCTGTTAATCTTAAACACTTATCTCCTCCTAGCATGCCAATGAACAAACCTTTTCTTATGCTATCCTTGATCCTCAAGACACGTATTAGAGGAGAAACATGGTGCTTCCATATCTTATCTTAGATTAAGAGTCATTGAGAGACATGCCTTCATTACTGTGACAGTCATGTCAAAAAGAATTGATATATTGTCAGTTCATCCAACCTAACCATGTTAATGGACCTTTCAGACATCTCATCATCCTCATTTGTTTCTTTCATGGCCAATACAAGGTAGTTATCAAGCTCTGGGGACTGTGCATATTTGCATTAAGAGAGCCCATGATAGGTTTTTGGGGTGCTTATAACAAAGTGAAAAGAGAGGGTAGACAAAAGAAAAGGAGTAGCATTTCAACAGGGCTGAAGCTTCGAATGCAAGTTGTACTGTTTTGGGTCAATATTGTAAGTGCTTGATTGTGATTCTGTACCTTGAGCCCCCTTTATATGTTATGATTTTGGAGATTCTCTAAAGTTTTCTAAATGTTTCAAGAAAACAAGGAGTAGACAAGCCCACTGCTGCTAGTGGTGTCTTTTCTTTGATCAATAGAGAAGACAAAAAAGTGGAGCAATGTGGGATCCCAAAAAAGAAGAGGGAAAAACTCCTCCTTCAACTCACTCCTTAACTTCCAGAGGATGAGAAACAGCAGTTAAAAAAAAGAAAAACCAATATAGAGGAAGGATAAGTTTGAAGCAATGGGGAATGGGGAAAATAAGTGCAAGAAGTGTCAACTTTGGGGCATCAGGGTTGGGAGAGGGAATGAATGGATTGGTAGTGCCAAAGATACCTAAAACCTATATGCAGAAAATGTTGAACATTTTTTCAGTAAAAAAATATACCTACAGAAAACTATTGTGGCAAGCAAAACATACAGCTTATGTCAAGCTTCTTACCTTAAATGCCCCTTCCCTTGCAGAACTAGTAAAAATAATGAAGGAACATTTGACGCCCAAGTCAATTTTGGCTGCAGAAAATTTTAGATATCCATAAACAGAAATAGAAACAAGGAGACTTTATTGAAACCTACACATTTGGTATATTTGCCAAAAAACTAAATATGCAATTCTGTGCAATTCTGAAAAGAAACATTTTTTTTTTAAAAAAAAGATAAATGTGCCAGGTCTATTGGCAATTAGATTTTCCTCATCCATGACGTGGTGGTGGAGAAGGTGCTGCAGCTGGCATGTATTATGGATATCTGGTTGGGTGAAGGCAGCAAACTTTCCCTCTCACAGATTTATCTTCCTAGGTTTGAGGTCCTTCACGAACTCTAGATACCATGGTTGAGGAAATTAATAAAAATACATAATAGACAGATGTCTGGGAATCCTGGAAAAATCATTGCTTGCTCGTTTAGAGAAGAAAAAAATACATAACAGTGACCAAAACCTCTTTTAAATATTGATAGTAAAGACTAGAACAATGATGGCAAACACATGCCATAGGTGGCATACACATAGCCCTCTCTGCTGGCACACGCACCATCGCCCCAGGTCAGATCTCTGTGGTGTTTCTTTTGTGAGCTTCTGTATCCCTGACAAAACAGAAGCTCATGAAAAAAAAGATCTTACCTCTTGCCGCACTGCTGGTGTTGGATGCCCCACCTCCACTGGCCAGCTGGTCTGGGTCTCTGCTGGGCATGAGCGCATGTCCATGCATGTCCATGCATGTCCATGCATATGTCCACATCCATGCACGTTCACTCATGTGAACATTTGCATGCGTGTGCACCTTTCACTTTGGGCATGAATGTGCACAGTTTGGGCACTCGGTGTCTAAAAGGTTCGCCATCATGGACTAGAATATAGGTTAATGTTTTGGAACAGGCTAAGCCTGGTCCTCAAATTACTGGTATGACCTAAATATTGGTTCATCAGTGTTTACTCCTCCATTTTCTGAGCATCATTATTTTATGAATCCTATAGTACAGCGGCACGATTTGGCTTGCGTTTTGATTTATACTGAATTGAAATATCCTTTGCAATATCTCCAATGTTTTTTCTCTACCTGAAAGAGTCTTCAGCTTTGTTTGTTTGTTTGTTTGTTTTCCTAAGGTTGCTTGAGAATATCTTTCAATATTTCTTGATGGTATTTTTGACATTCCTTGGGGAACTGTCAGAAGATGTTATCATTGATGATGCTTTTGGCTAAATATCTATTGCACACAGAAGCTTCCTTAACTGCTTGTCTCCCAATTGGAAAAAGCCCAGAGCTAGGAATCCTCCCACAGTACCTTGATTTGGTATTTAACTGAAGGATGAGAAGCCAAGGATGCTGCAAGACAGGAGATTTGCAGACACTGCTGGGGCATTTTGTATGCAAATACATATGAGCATTTCATCAAAATTATTTTCTCTCTTGAAATATTATTCTCAAAAGCAAATAACAGAAAATTTGTTCTCTATGATTAGATTGAGGGAGAACTGGTGAAAAATGCAGGAAATTTTGTATGTTAGTAATTTATGCTGTCTTGTTTCATGAGTTTGTGGAATGGCTGCATCTTATGAATAGACAAGGTTTGCTCAAATTTCCACTGAAGCTCATAGAAAAGAAAGCTTAGGTAGACACACAGGCAAAGAGAAATATTGAACTTATTATATACCTGCATTTAAGTAAAACACATTTTAGACAGAAATGCGCAACTCACACAAACACAGAAGCCTAGAAAAGTCATAATGAACATTACCAGAAAACAACAATGGCTTGGTTAAGATGTTTATTTCTGTGTTTGTGTTGGCACAAAATATGATAATTCTCAGTGAAAGTTTAAAAAGGCAAGTGAGTGGGATGGGACAAGGAAAGAAAGATAGTATTTGCCATATTAGGTTCCATTAAGTGTCATGACATCCCTGCTCCCTGCCCCAATATACTTCGGAAGAAGAGATAGCGTCCTCCAAGGCAACAGACTGTGAACAGCATTTACTAAAGATAAAATAAAGCACCATTATTCCCTTAGGGAAGATTCTCTCAGATGTGCCTTATGCTGAGAAATAGAAAGAAAAATATGCCTTCAAGTCAACCTCAATTCCTGGTAGCTTCATGGACACATTAATGCACATTTCTTGGCAATGGAACAGGTGGTTTCCCATTGCTTTCTTTTGTGATTTTTTTCTATTCTTCAGCCTTGGAATTTCCTAATGTATGCCATCCATATACTAATAGGGCCCAACCTGCTCTATTTTATAGCCAAAGTCAGCCAGGTACAGTATTCTGAGAAATATTAAGGTTTAGCTGGTTGATATTTATTTATTTATTTATTTGGATCTTACCTTTATTATTTTTATAAATAAATCAGGGCAGTGAACATATTCAACCCACCTTTCCTCCTCCTATTTTCCCCACATCAACAAAAACCTGTGAGGCGGGTTGAACTGAGAGAGAGTGATTGGCCCAAGGTCACCCAGCTGGCTTTTATGACTAAGGCAGGACTAGAATTTACAATCTCCCACTTTCCAGATTAGTGTCTTAACCATTAGACCAAGCTGCCTTTCCCCCCCCTCACATATCAGTTGCTAAGTTACATCAGTTAGCTGATACATCTTACAATGTGTTGTCACCAACTCCATTCATTGTTTAATTAACATCTGCCTTTAATGGGTGGTCCTTCCTTCAGCAATGTTATCTAGCCAGTTCCTGCAAGCTAGTTGTTGATTCTTTTTCACAAGTTCTAAGCAAAGGTGGCCAGCAGCAATCAAGCATCTCTTATGCATTTGAATGGGAATCAAATCCATAGACCCAAATTTGCTTAAATGTTTTGGATATTTCTCCAATGGCAAGGATTGGTTATGTCTAGTCTAGTGAAAAGAAGGACTAGAGGTAACATGATAGCACTGTTCCAATATTTGAGAGGCTGTCACTAAGAAGAGGGAGTCAACCTACTTTCCAAAGCACCAGAAGGCAAGACAAGAAACAATGGACGGAAACTAAGCAAGAAGTGAAGCAACCTAGAACTAAGGAGAATTTTCCTAACAGTGATAACAGTAATGGCTTGCCTTCAGGAATTATGGGTGCTCCATCACTGGAGGCTTTTAAGAAGAGACTGGACAGACAGTTGTCTAGAATGGTGTAGGGTCTCCTGCTTGAGCATGATATAATTGGACTGAAGATCTCCAAGGTTCCTTCCAACTCTGCTACTTGGGTCATTCCAGCCCAGAAGAGCATGAAGAGCACTCTTCCCCTTTTGCTTGGATAACTATCCCTTGGAGAGAGACAACTCCCAACCCCACTAGAAGACCCTGTCTCCGAGTGTGTGGGTCCCACTTGCTTCCTCTGCTCAAGAACCAATTATCACATAATTTAAACAACACTCCTTTCCTCTCTCACACTGATCCTTTAAATCAAGTGTTTATATATCCTAAAACAGTTCATTGTCAAAGGTTAGTTACCAAATCACAGGAGAAAACACATTTGTGATTGTTTACTTCCCCTATCCTGAACATTGTATTTTTATGGAGCATATCATAGCTCAGAAGAAAATTGTACTACTAGCATCAAATGTCTTTTTGTACCATAAAATTGATCATGAAAATACGAAGAAATAATTGAAACCACTTATGTGGATATTTAAGTTTACGAGCATCTGACAGGCTGATATAGCAGAGTAGATCTTGAATCCCAAGTTTAATAAAACTGAAAATGAATACTCCAATACAGTGCTGCAATGACTCCAGTTGCTATTATATCCCACTGTAGAGCTTTTGAAGGATTGCAGCCAATTGACATTATTCTAGTTTGCTCGTTATTCCTGCAATGCTGGACTCACTCATTTAACAATTCACTCATAAGTACTTCTACCATTATATCTCCCTCTGCAGTCTGATTTTATCAAGAGCCTTTTTTCTTTGTTGTGTCATACCTACAGTGATGATTTCAATATGGAATAACTGTATATATTATCCTTTACATAAAGTATAATCCCTAAGCCACCCAGAATTGTTCCAATAGTGTGATGGGCAGCGTATAAATTTAATAAATAAATAAATAAATAAATAAATAAATAAATAAATAAATAAATAAACAAACAAACAGATAATTTTGGACTACAGGATTGCCTTTACAACCTGTTTCCCCCCTATTGTTGTTCTTGATGATGAGATATACTGCCTGGGAAAGAAATAGAGATCAGTTCTCCATGCACTGACCAGCATCAACAAGTTTAGGTGTTCAGTCATTCAGCATTTTTAATGATTTATTTCCATTATTGCATTTCCCCCTGTTATTTCATCTGCAAAGGAGATTTCGTGTTGATGTGCAGAATGGTTTATATTTATTTTGTAGCCTGCCAGGTCAGAGGCAGAAAAAGCAAATATTTTGAGGAGGAGAAGAAGACAGGATATGAACTCATCCATGGATCCTTCCAACAATTACTGCAGGGAAACAAATCTGCAGGTAAACCATGTGTAGGTTTTCTTCCCCACAACATTACCCTGTTTTCCAAAGGTGCTTTGTAGGCACATAAGACTGTACAAGGAGATTGGATCTGCCCTGCACTTTTGGAAATGATTTTTTTTTTTAGCTCAAATCATTACACACAACACTTTCTTTGCTGGAGCACTTCTTGGGGATTAGCAAGAAACTTACAGAAAGGGAACTCTGTGGCCCTGTGACTATATGTTTTGCTAGTCATCTTGTATAAGGCAGCCACAATCCCTTCTGCCCACTTTTCCATTCATTTGCAAATGTTGAAAGTTAGAGAAAATCTTGTTCTGCCAAAAAAATAAAAATAAATGCATCTTTTGCAGAATGCAGCACATTTTACAAAAGTCCAGGATGGTATTTTGCAGAGCACAAACATTTTAGATAATAACATTCTTTTTCTTATAGCCAGCTTCACATGCAGGCCTGTTCATGTACTCATTGGATGTATACCCTGCTGTAATTTATTTATTATTTATTTATTAATAAAATTTATGTAGGTGCCCATCTGTCAAGAAGTGACTTGGGACAGCATACAAAATCAAACTATTAGCAAGTACAGTAAAATGTTACTTTAAATGTGCATACCAGTTTAATGTAAAATACCAGTTTAAATAGAAATAAATAAAAGTATGAAATAGTAGCAATGGTGCAATATATAAAATCAACAAAATCATGAAAATGCTGTTTTAATAGCTTCTCAAAGACCTAACTTTCAGTGAGAAAGCAAGAGAGCACAGAGGCCAGCACAGAGAGGCAAAAATACCTCAGATCCTCTCACACAACCGAATAGACAACCACTTGCCTAAAATGGTATAGGGCATCTGCAGGGGTTTGGACTAGAAGACATCCAGGGTCCCTTCAAACTTTGTCATTCTGTTATTCTGATTTTTTTGGAGAAGTGATCTTTTTGGATTTCTTCCATCATAAGGCATGTATAGCAGTGGTGGGTTGCTCCCGGTTCGGGCCGGTTCGCACGATCCAGTAGCGGTGACGCTGTGATGTCACCGAACCGGTTCTATGCAACTGGGAGCTGGGCCCACTCGCGCGCCTGTACTTACCGGTCTCTGTGTGGAGCGCAAGGCGCGCGCTTGCGTGTATGCGCAGGAAGCTTTTTTTGAGGTTTTTTCGCACCGCACACTCTGACCACGCGCAAAGCGCGTGCACCTTTAGAACCAGTAGCAAAGGTAAGTAGAACCCACCCCTGATCTATAGCTCTTTTCAAGTATTTGGATATGGAAAGTACTGAGGAGAAAAGTGGTTATCTCTCTCTTTCTCTCTCTCCCCCCTCCCTTCCCCCTCCCTTCCCTCTGCCTCTCCCTCTGCCTCTCTGCCTCTCCCTTCCTCTCTCCCTCCCACCTCCATTTCCATCCTGTACATCTTGATATGAGAGATCCAAAAAAAGAACAAAATATTTTATTTTTTAATATATTTTATCCAACTATTCTGGATATATACTATATCTAGGCACAGTATATTCATTTAACATGAGATTTATTGTGTCTTGTTTTCAAGCATATTTTTAAAGAGATAAGAAAAAAAGAAAATACCCATGTGTACATTTTACAAATGTGCAACGTATGTATTCTGAATATAGGTAATATATCTCAGTTTAAAATAACAACAACAACAACCAAATCTTTTAAGTGACTGACGCAGGTTTTACTGTACAGAATATTTTGCAAATGACCTAACTTAAAATAACTTGGAGTGCCTCTTTGAATATGCAATCTTCTTTGCAATGGAAAAGTGTGCTAATGTGCCAACATGAATTGCGCTCCTTCAGTTCTCTATTCATTAACATTCTGTTGCTCTACGCATAATTCATCTCCGTTCAGTTACGTTCCTCAAGGGTCTGCTACTAAATAGAGGGGGAAAAAAGCCCCCTGGTCTCTGTCGCCAACTAACATCCAGACATCTAGGTATACCTTTTGGCAAAAGAAAAAAAAAAAGCAGATACTTTGCAATGGTAGATGGAAATGACTATGGGAAACAGGGCAAAAGAGTCACAATCAAGGAAATGGTCAGATAAGACCAAAGCCCATAGCTGGATAGTGGCAGGGCAAGAGGCTCAGAAGAAATCCTTCCTAGTTTTTTGGCCTACAAAAGAGTTGGTGTGTGTGTGTGTGCGTGCTGTAGAGATGTACTCTCAGACTTGCAAGTTGTAGCTTTAAAATACAGTAGAATTAGCTTATATAATTGTGTTTCCCATTTGGTCTACCTTGTAAGGTTGAAAATATAAGTTGCCATGGAGAAGTAGATCAAATACTCTGTTCCCTAAAGGAAATGGTGTGAAATCTTTTGGCTTGCTCCAGAAAACTAAGAAAATTAATTCCCAAGCATTACGAGTCAACATAATAAAGATTAAACAAAGGTAACCTTTGGTTTGTCAAAGAGGCTTTCTTTCAGCCTTGAAATCAGGAAGATAAAAGCCACAGGAGAACCCCCATTGCAATAACATTTCCAAGATTCCTAGAGTTAACAGATATGACTGATATCTAGGACCATTAATGGATACATTCTTAAATGACCCATTCATATATAGCAGCTCAATGAAAATATTATTCCACTAATGCTTTGCAACTGCTGTAGAGCTCTTGTGGCAGAAAATTGCCCACCAGGGATATGAAATCGCACAGACAAGCCCACATGAAAAATGCAAACTTACTCATTAAAATTGCTGTTATTTTAATATATGCTTGCTGCTGTCACTCAGGTATTGGTATCCAGCCTCAGGCCCCCTTGCTGAATTGCAAGGGAAGCCGTGCACTTTTCTTGCAGTCTGAAGCCTTGGGGCTCAAGAGAATCTCTGAAAATAGATTTATTGGAAGAGCTCAGGTTACAGAATACCTCACTTTAGGTTTTCCCCTTGAAATTAATGATGCTATTAGGGATACTGAGGCTTCTTAGAGCTGTCATTTTAAATTATGGCCATTCTCACTTTGATGCAACACAAGAGCCTCTCTGAGAAACCGTAGTATTGGAGACAGAGGGAAGTGTCTGATTCAAAACCTGAATGTGATCTCCAAAAGGGCAGGTATTTCCTTTTTCCAAAAAGATTAGACTTGACTGGAGTTAATAGCAACATGTGTGTTTCAATCTTCAGGGAATTGTCTCACTTTCTGAATTCCCTTCTGTAAGGCAACAGGCCGAGGATATCAAAACACGGAGCTGTGAGAAACAATGGTTAATTAGTATGGCACAGAATGAGATATCTAGGCACTTTAAAGGAGTATTTACCATCTTTTAGCCAATGAGAAACATGGTTGAATGGTAAGACTCTCTGGGTCACATCCAGCTGGTATTCAGCCGGTTCGGACTGGTTCGGCTGAACTGGTAGCAGAAATCGTGGTGGGCCTGCTCACTCCGGTTCTATGCTATCCTATTTAGGCACGTTTTTGAGGCCGGGCGCATGCGCGGAAGGCGTGCACACAAGCAAAGCACATGCACGGAAGGCCAGGCGAATGTGCAGGCGGGCTTGCAAACCAGGCACACAAGTGCACGAAGCGAGCGTGCATATGCATAAGAAATTGTTCTCAGTTTTGAAGATGATTAGTAACTAGCCAATAGCCATCTAGCTTCTTACCAAACTTACTCCAGAGAAATGTTGCAGAAAACAAAATGGCATAACTCTATATACATTTCACATACAGGGACCTCCTTGGAAGAAGTAGAATTAAACAAAATCAGTTGACATAAACCAAAACCAGTTCAACCTTAAAATGTAAGGCTACAAAGGATCTGATGCCAGGAGACCTTTGTCTCAAACACTTTGGGACTTGTATATCTTTGAGAGCATCAAACCCATCTACATGCTACTGCTCTGAGAATGTAGCAAGTGTCTCTCTATTGAGAGCTGTGGTAGGAGAATCCCTAAAGAAGGCATTTTTGATGAAAACTCTCCTCCTTTGGAACAATGGGTCTTCTGAGTAATCATGGATTTCCAGAAACTCTTTCACACTGGAATATTGTGGCATTTCCATGCCAGAAATTGTTTAATAATAATTTAAGTATGTATTGTCCTCATATCAGTCCTTCAGGAGAGGGGGCGGCATATAAATGCAATAAAATAAATAAAATAAATAAATATCATGATGTATTATTGTACTATTGAACTTGCTGCTCTTAGAATTGGTTGGCTGAAGTGGTCTATAAATTGAGAAAGAGAAAGGGAAAGAATTTCTGCTCTGGTAGCTCCTTAGCCTCCTCTCCTAAACTTTACATTTCAAAATTGTAGCCTTACATTACAATCCAAAAAAAGAAGCAGCCTTGATATATTTGTATGTGTGCATGTCCTTTACATATACAATAACTTCCTCATGATTTTTGAGCAATGCTTTACATGGATGTTGCATCCAAAAACCATCTGTATCGACCAATGTTTCTCAACCTTGACAATTCTAAGATGGGTGGACTTCAACTTCCAAAATTCCTAGCCAGAAAGAAATGGGAAAGTTGAGAACATTGGTATGGACATCACATTGCCTTTGTAGCTTTCTTTTGACTCTATAGCTTACCCATAATGTGCCCTTTACAAATGCAGGTAATGCAGAGGAAAGCATTTTTACAAACAATGAAACAGAACACAACAGCAAAATGCATATGCTTTTTATACTAACATTATTGGAAAGTAAAAATATGAACAATGGCTAAATTCCTAATTCAATTATTTTCTTCACACCAGAGCTATATAAATGAACATCCAAATTAAAACAGAACTGCTGAATTGATTTTTAAACAATTTATTTTAGCAGAAATTTTAAAATATTAGTAATAAGAAATACAGGAAAAAAATAAACAATAGAAAAGGCATTTACAAATTGTATAAAATTAAATTAAAAGTTTTGGGTAACATTAAATCAGTGCTGATACATAATATTTCTTGTATTAATTTGAAATTTCAAAACCATTGCTAAGATCAGGTCGATTTTCAGTAATTAAACTAGTGAGTACAGTATGAATGAATCAAAGTGAACTATTAACAAAAGTTTCAATCTAGTCTAATTTTTTTATCCTTTGTAATGATTTGAGCTTGAGTTAATGTATTAAAGCCTCATGCTGAGAAATCTAAACTTGAAATGCGGTACTAGTCCGTATATAGAATTATAACGCATAAATGGTTTCCAAGTTTAGTTAAATCTTGTATGAGACTTGTTTTTTTAGTATGAATTTATTTATTTTTTGACACTGATGCATGTTCCTACAGCTTAGTTTGCAATTCTTCTAAATAGGAAATTTTATGTGATTTCCAATAAAGCCATAAAATCTCCTATTAGCTGTTATCATATATAGAGCTGACTGGGTATACTTTGTTGGAATACAAAGTTTAATAGAAAAACAACTGCTACGGAAAATAATTCATCCTTTGAATTTTGTTTCGTTTTATAATAAATCATCTTCTGGAATTGCTCAAATTCACAGCATTGCCACCAAATATAAAAGAATGATCCTGCCTGATTATTATAGTTCCAACCATTTTTAGAAAATGAGTTACCTATTTTGGCAATCAACACTGTGATAAAACACCTTGTACCAGTTTTCTCTAAGTGTGACATTTACAATGAATTTAATATTTGTCTTCCATTGATATTCCTATTGTTTCACATGGATGGTTTTGTTTACATTATGCATGGATTTAAACATAATGTTTAACTTATTCAGTTTCTGACCTGTTTTTCAGAAACAAATATTCCGAGTTATATGTTAATAAAATTTTCATATTGGTTCGTCTGAATGTATTCAGAATGTGGAATACCCTGATTTTATAATTTTTTGTGAACTAAATAGCCTACTTGAGAGTATTAGAACCATAAGATAAATTTTACCTTTTGAAAAAAATCCCATCTTTGTTTTATTAAGAGGTAGGCCATGCAGCCTGCACAAATTGTTATCTCTCCATTGTTCAAACTTTTTATGCATTTGTCTTCATGAAAATGTATTTAAAATTGATAAATATTATCAAGCCAAAAGTATTTATGCAAACCATCTGAGAATCCTGTTTCCTTAAAGAAATAATTCAGCCTTAAGGTGATACAATAAGTCTATGATCCAAATAAGATAGCTGGCTCAATAGTATAGCTGGAATTTCATACTACAGTCAACTTTATACTGACAGATTTTGTAAAATCTTAAACTTAATCCTTGGTCTTTTATTTGACCATATTTGTCTCTGTCAATCATTTAATGTCTCATCTTTGATTATTATTAGGATGATTTGAAATGGAAAGTTGAGTCTTGGTAAAATATTCATTTTTACTAATGCTGTTCTTCCTAATAGGGACAATTTTAACCATTTTAAAGTGTTTTTTTCATTATGAAGAACAATTGTTCTTAAGCAAGCAATTGTTTATTGGTTTTCTTTTTCGTAAAATAAATTCCCAATTTCTTGATCAGTTTAAGAATATTGCACCCTTTTGTTTACTACAGATATTGCTTTTCTTTCAGGTAAATTCCATGCAATTGTTTGGATCTTCTTCTTAATAATTTGATGGCCTGACACTAAATCAGATTGAAAAATCTGTTCCATTCATCAGTTCTAGAGAATCCCTTGGATGAAAAATTGTAAGAACATCATTACTTGCTTACATTTTTACTTAGTGCTCTTTTTGCCACTTCTAGTTGTAACCATCTTGTAAACGTTTTTGATGCCAATAAAAAGAGAAGGAAGCATTATCATGCCCCTTTCATCTATATAGTACTGAAATTCTCATGTCTGCTTGACTATTTGTAACCTTCAAACAAAATGGGGCATCGTAGGCCAACAATTTTTGATCAACTTAATGTCAAATGGGCTAATTTAAGGAATGTGCCCAAAATCTAGGACCCATGACATGAGATTGAAATTGGGAAAAGCTGCTTTAGTCCTGCTGCACTGTCCTGCCAACTTTCTACAAGGAATGTAGGAATGGGAAAGATGGCAGGAAATCAGAATTCCTACTTGTTTTTCACTCACCCATGGTCATTCTATTTCTGTTTAGGTAAGGAAATATCTCTGAAAAGGCTTATAGGTTGCCTAGTTGTAATACCCTTTTTTTGTGATAAAAGTCCATAAAAGATGATGTTAAATTCAAATGAGAAAGAGAAGCATCACTAACAAAGAATCATGTTAGAAAGGGAAAAGCACATTCAGCTGGTGCATATAATGGATTCATGCCTTTCAAGGTTAAAAAAAAGAAAGAAAGGGCAAAATATGAGTGGTGATTTTATTGGTCAAAATAAGACAAAATAGCCTTCTTGTGAATATAAACTCATTTTTTATTATGTTTCCCTTTCCTTATTCTCCAAATCTGCTATTATAAGGCTAATAGGAGGAAAGTAAGCAAATGTTTGAAAAGGTCATCTTAGCATTCCCATTTGTGACCAACAAAGTCCCATTTCTAATCTCTTGCACAGAAACTCATATACCTTTTTTTTTTTTTGAATGCTTTGGGATTTACAGTGTTGGAAGCAGTGAAAGTGTTTATTACTGTAATAGCAAAGGCAAAAATTGTCTTTAGTTTGGGAAGTTCTTTGACAAAATTGCTCCAGATTGCTAATGCCCAGTCCCACTGCATATTGAGCAATTAAAACTGAATGAGTCATAAAACCTAAACTTTTTAAAACAACTGTTTCATTTCTAGCTATACCATATGACTAGCAGGCAACTTGTGATAGGTAAAGTTTTCACTACACAAAAACTTGACTGTGCCAATATACTCTCTCCTTTGACCAACATAGAGGTTTATGTCTCCAGGAGGAAAAATGTGCCAAACAAATGAAGATGGGATCAATGTACAGTTGCTCCTTATAGTGATACACTTAACTGTAGATCAGATAATCTGTATAGATAGTGAAGTGCCTTAGAATATTGAATGGTATGAACTCTACTCACTGTGTCCACCATATCAAACTCTTGTACAGGAAGGGATGTATAAGATAATGCTGAAGTATGTTTGAATAGCAAGTGGTTTTCTAAGATCTGATGTACCCCAAGGTATATTAGCTAGCACTTAGCAATAGCACTTAGATTTATACACCGCTTCATAATGCTTTTACAGCCATCTCTAAGCGGTTTACAGAGTTAGCATATTGCCCCCAACAATCTGGGTCCTCATTTTACCCAC
>JANHFM010010013.1:235466-246940 GCA_032468115.1 Grayia smithii
AACAACACAGCCAACCAACCCGCTTACAGCAACAAAGCCAGCACTCCCCACCTCCCCACCAGTATTTATAGAGAGACTTTGCTTTGCTTCATGCTTTGCTCACATAGGCACGAAGCTGAAGACACCAGTCTGAAGATGACGAGTAGGACATCGTCGAAACATTGCCAAGATACTCTCAATCTTACACGGGAAAAGACCCGAATATACCAAGACTTGCATACCTATACGCGTGAAAATCTACGTATACACACACACACACACACACACACACACACACACACACTGGCAAACTCAGAGTTATTTTATTATTGTATATCATACAGTATTTACCATAAAATCAAGAAATGCAGGTGGGAAAAGTACATTACACAATGACAACAGCATTAAAATTAGAAAATGTAGTACAATGTTACAAGTGACAAGTGTAAGGTAGGATTTTTCTAGAATCAGGATGCTGGCATTACCTCCTCCTCATCCTACCTAGCAATGCCTCTGAAGAAGATGAGATTATTTTGGAAAGTGCCTTTTAATGAAGAAAACTAAGTAGTAAAATGAACCAAAACCAGCCTCAAATATACAATAGCTTAAGCAGAAGGACAGTTTCAAAAAGAAATCTAGAATTTGTGGACTAATTACAGCAGTGTAATTTCTCAATCTCCAGTCACTGGGGAATTCTGGGAGTTGAAGTCCACATATGTTAAAATTTCTAAGATTGAAAAGCACTGGGTTAAAATGTTGGACTAGGAAGGCAGAGAACTGGGTTCTAATCCATCCTCACTCATGGAATCTGCCTGGGTATCTTAAGGCTAATGATTCTCTCAGAACCAATCAATTTCACAGGGTTGTTATGGGAAAAAAATGGAAGGAGGGATTCCATGAACTCTCGAATGAAAGTGGTACATAAATTTAATAAACAAGAACAATAATGTATCCATTGACAGGACTTTGTTGGGTAATGTCTCTGAACAGAGATGAATAGAGCTGTCCAAAGTTACCCTAAGTAGTTTGTCACTCTGCTAACAAAAGCTCCAGTCTGAGGGGAGGAAAAGTGAAAAATAAACCAGAACACACAGAATATTGGAAAAAAGAAAGGAAACAACTTAAGGATATGGGCTCTCAGGTTTGACTGTTATTGTCTTGGCATGGAAGCATGGCAGGTTGCACGGAAGAAAATGGTACCAACAAGCTATTTTCAATAGTATTATGCTGGTGCTCTGTGAGTATGCTGTAATGTTGCTGATGCTTCCACAGGTCAAAAAGTCAAATGGCAACCTTGCCACCATGACTGATGTTTTGCCTCCTTTTTTATAACATTGCGTATTTAAAAAGTTGGAGGTCATCAATCATGCAGTCGCAGCTACCATATTGATTTTTTTGGTCCATGGACACACCCTCCAATGGAGATGCTTCTGAGTGTCTGCTTGATTGCATAGTATCTGAACCATATAACCTTTATCAACATGCTCAGTATTCCATATAAAAGCCAGGGACTGATAGAATCGTTTTTTTAAAAGGCTCCTCAATAGCTTAAGTTTTATTGCTGTTAAACTGAGGGAAAACATTATCCAGCAGGAAAAATAGCCCAGCAAAAGGAAGAAAAAGTCTTACAGAGTAAAAATCGAGATGATTTATGAAAAGGTAGGCCTTGTTCATCAACACTTGGTGATGAACTTGTTCAAATAACACTTGGAGTTTATTTGAGAGGCCAATATGGGGAGAAGTTGATCTGGTTGATATGGTTCAGCCAAGCTTTCCAGCAGCTTTGGCAAAGTCTCTCAAAAATTACTCCTGACCAACAGCAGTCATTGGATAAAGCAATTGGGTTTTTTTTTTCAAAAAAGAAACAAAATAGAAATAAATAGATCTAAAAAGAATAAACAGTAGAATTCCGTGTGTGTGTAGGTGTGTGTGTGTGTGTACTGGAGCTGGGGCTGAGTCTCTTTATTTTCTCATGCAATAACTTGAATTTAATTTTTGCAGTAAAGTAATCCAGTTGGCTTAAAAAATAATAGACAACCAAGAGTTCAAAACAAGATCAGTCCAATTTAGACAAATGGGCACTATTGGTTGAACAACTATGGTTGAACGTAACACACAAAAACTGATGCACTCTGGGATGAAAATTCTGACTTCCTATACAGTACTTGGGCTCTGAATGACTCCAGGGTTGACTCTGGAAATGTATTCAAACAGCTTTACTCTATGGCCTTATGAAAATGAAGGCTCAGTTCTGCAACTGATTTGGAAGAGGCAAATTCCATAGGGGGTTCATTAGAAAGACACCAATTTTTATACATTTCTTGTAATGCTGGGTACCAAAGTGTGTATATATTGAAAAGTAATCTTTTCAATAGAGATATTCACCTCTCTGGAAAAAATACAGTATTTGTGATTTTTTTTGAAAAGAAATCATAATTCAGACATGGTGAATATGCATAAAACTGCTGGGAATAAACAGAGAAGGATAGTTTTCCCCTTTCTCTCACTTTGTCTTGCAAGACAAAAAATGCCTGAGCAGGAGGTTAGACTAGAAGACCTCCAAGGTCCCTTCCAACTCTGTTTTTGTATAATTTTGTTAGTCTGTTACACTCAGTTAATCACTATGGAGTTCATTACCTTAATAATCCTATACATTTGAATTACCAAAAATTAATGGAGGAAGTCCTTCCTCCTGCCCACCATCATAGCTCCAAATGCAGAACTAAGTGAGAATGTGCTACACCCTACTGGAAGGTTTTTCACTGATATATAGAAATGGAACTAATATATTTTTTTGCCCTCTTCCCTGAAAGCTTTCTGAAATTTACTCAGAAGTTAGGTAAGGTTTTGTTCCCAAGGAAATGAAGGTAAGGTCTTGTTCCTAAGGAAATGAAAATTTCAGGTTTATCATCACAGAAATGAATGCTGTGAAATAAATGTCACCCAGTCTGACTGTGGAACGTTTATTGCAGCTTTGTACTGGAGCTATTTAATTCAAGTTTCTTAGCAGTCTTCTTGAAGCTATATCTTGGAAGAGGTTATTCAGAACCAACTGCGTGTCATTTGCATTCCTTTCTGTTGCGTTTCACAGAAAAGATAGGGGTCTTACTGCTAAGAAGAAGCACTCTCACTCTGTCTGTCTATCCATATATTGTCTATCTATCTGCCCTTCAGGGTAAGCCACATTTTGCAGAGGGCAGAAAAGGAATAAAAAGCAGCGTCAAAGAAATTAAAGGCATAAGATTGAAAAACAAAGAAGAGAAAGGAATCAGTTAATCTACTTTACCCAGTGATCCAATCACTTTTTTTGTATTCTCCCATCTAGACAGAAGTTGCAGATTAATTTTTCCCCTGCATTGCAGTCATTTAGAATATTGCAAAACTTTTCCCAAAAACTCATTTCCGGTTCTTCTATTTTCAGTATGAACTGGAAAATAACACATTACTGTCACTAATCTATGGATTATTGCTTTCATTAAATCTACAACTCAGATATTAATTCATATTTTTTGGCATACATTTTAGCCTTTTCATCCATTATTGCACAATTCCCTTTGTTTTCTGCATGGTTCATCAACTCCACTGTACAATATTGGCCATCTTATATTTCTCTTAGGTTCATAGACATTTTTCTATCATTCAACTGAATTGTTAACCGTTTTCTACTTATTCTACTTGTGCTTCAAGTTGCAATTTTCCATTAGTTGTCATTTTCATAAGGGCTCATAGATATTGACCTCTGCTTTCCCTCTTACGTGGTTTCATACAACACATTTTAAGAAGATAGAGAAAATATAGAGCAGTCAATCAACCTTAGTCTTACCTGTGCCAAATTCATCATTCCCTAGAGACAGTAGGGGCAGTACTGATAAGTACTATACTTTGGACAGTATCACCAGTGCATAACCAAAGACCAACTTCACCTCAAGCAGCTTCTTCACATGCCAAGATCTCTCATCTAGAAGTTACTTTGAAAGCTAACAGGGGCATCATTCATGTATATACACATATATAAATACATAAACAGCCATCCTTCCTTCCAAATAGGAGGTTCGTGCAATGTTTGGACATCCACTCAGCATTTAATAATGTAAATATATGTGATTTTTTAAAATGAAAACTAAAATATAAATGTAGTTATTTGAAAAAAAAAATAGGTGTAGCTTTAAAATCATTGCAGTATTACATGATGATTACAATCATTGTTGCATGTGACATGAATATTCTAATATTCCTTTTTGTCTCTCAGCCTTTCTCCTTTTGTGCTGTCACTTTAGATATTATCATGAGAATCTGTACTTGGAGCCTATCTACCAAAAGAATAGCATACATATTCTGCAAAAAGAATATCATCACCTAGATAGAATGGCATGACATTTGGAGTTATGTTGGACAATCCAAATGTTTTCAAGTTTACCTTCCTAGCAGAATCTCTTTTTGCTTACCTTTTTCTATGTTCTCTTTCTATCACCTTTCTAAGACAGACACCATATCTGGGCTGCAATAATCTGGGCAGGCACCACATGGTGGCAAAGAATTACCTTTCTTTCCCCCACCCCCTCTTTTTGTTGTTGTTGTTGTTGTTGTTGTTGTTGTCATTTAGAGGCAATTTGGACTTTGCAGCCCAAATAAGACACTCTCCCAACCTCTCATGGTGGGAGACTTGGAAGAAAAAAAAAACTGTGTGGGTGTGAAATTAATTTGGCTGGCTTCCGAGTAGTCTCGTGGTGGTGAAGTAAAATAGCCTGGACAGGAAGGAAGAGAGAGAAGTAAAACTTTGATTCCAAGCCATCCTCTCTCCCCAACTTGGCATTGCCAGTACAAAGTTTGAAAGACTGCTACCAGTACAGCTAATGGGCCTGCTAATCAAAGATCCCAAAATCCTGTGGGTGTGTTTATAATAGAGGAGGAGAGAAAGAAACAGGCTATATGCATGTCAGCAAAGTATATATGTCAGAGTTAGGAAGACAGAGGCAGGATGCTTTATAAATGTGGTGAGAACTCAACTGACATTGCTCCTTATTATTACATTTTAGATGGAAGAACTTTCATTGGTTAAATAATAACTTCTCGTTACATTCTTCCTTTCTTTCATCATGTCCTCCCTTTTTTAAACATTTTAGTAGCCACCCTAAATCAAGCTCATATGTTGTTTGCAGTCCATGACACCATACCTGAATTGTTGGGTGAAAAATATTTAGAAGGTATGACTATGGAGATTCTCAGTCACCTGGGTCATGGTTGTCTCAAAGGTGCTTCTTCAAAACATCTTCATGGAAAAACAAAGAAAGTCCAGTTGCCTCTTGCAAAAGCACCTTTGGGGTACAGTTTTGACTTAAAGCACAGAGAAATGTTACAGCTTTTTTTCAAAAATGGGACTTCTAGCCCCTTTGTATCAGCTGTATTGGGCCAGGATGAAAGCAGGAATGAATCACACAGGTTCTGCACTATACATTAGTTATAATACTTCTTAAAACCTAGATGAGTGTTACCTAAGCATACATCTCATTCACTCTAAGGAAGTTACTTTGCCATTTGACACATACATTGTTCAAAGTTCATAACTTATCACATAGTTCATTATCTAAATTAAGGCATCAATGAACAGGTGTAATAGAAAGCCTACAAGGCTTTCTTTTACTCCATCATTCATTAGTAAGTATTTGTCACTATGATGGAATTTAAAAAAAAAACACACCATGTCTTTGAACTTTGTTTAGAATTTATTTACTACACATGCTGGACTGTTACTGACAAGATATGGGCAACTGCTCCTTTACAAGAAACCGCACAACTGCATAAAGGAAAATATTTATAGCCATTTTACGTGATTCATTAAATGGTGTCTGTCCTGCTCAAGTAACATTAAACAAATGCGAGGATAGAATTGTCCATGTCTGGGTTTGCTTGTTTTTTTGGATCCGAGGACATTTATTACTGACATTTTCAAAATTGTAGCCTGAAAATTTGCAAATGTTGCCTGAAAGAGATAAACTTCAGCATGATTTTACTGTTACAGCGTAGTAACTTACAAAACACACACTTCCCCCTCCTCATTTCTATTTAACAGATCTTGTGAACTGTTATTTCTGAGTTAAGAAACCCCAACCTTACCAATGAGCTGAAAAGGACTATCGTCACAAAGGTGTGCTTCCAAAAACTCCTTTTTAAGCACTTGGATGCTTTTAAGTAAATTGAGCTTTTCTATAGTGTAGGTCTATATAGGGACGCAGTGGCTCAAGGGATGTGGTGGCTAAGTGGCTAACACGTTGAGCTTGTTGATTGAAAGGTCGGCAGTTCAGTGGTTCGAATCCCTAGTGCCGCATAACAGGGTGAGCTCCTGTTACTTGTCCCAGCTTCTGCCAACCCAGCAGTTCGAAAGCATGTAAAAATGCAAGTAGAAAAATAGGGACCACCTTTGGTGGGAAGGTAACAGTGTTCAGTGCACCTTTGGCATTTAGTCATGCCAGCCACATGACCATGGAGATGTCTTCGGACAGTGCTGGCTCTTTGGCTTTGAAACAGAGATGAGCACAACCCCCTAGAGTCGGGAACGACTAGCACGTATGTGCGAGGAGAACCTTTACCTTTACTATACTGAAGGCAAAGAGTATTGCACATACTCAGGCCACTTTAACTTTACAAATATTGATTTACACTCAGTATGAATCTTCATAAACTTCCCATGCTTCCTTGACCAAATTTCTTGGTTGCTTTGGGTGAGTAGATATTGGGGAATATCTACTTGATTGATCTAATTGATTGTAGGATACTGAGTTATCCTACAATCATTGTATTCTGCTGTAATAATGTGTTCCATAGTCTTTTGGTCTTTATACCAGTATAACTACCAGGTTTAAGTAAGTTGGGGTGTCATAGGTAGCTTTCCTGGTTTTCCAAACCCCAAAACTTCTGCCCTGTCCCAGTAATATCACAAACCCAAGCTTTTGCTCTCTTCTAACAGCATAATGAACAGCTGCTTAACTTAATGGCCAATAAGTGAAATCTATCTCTAGTAATGGAATTAGCAGCAGACAAATAGTTGCTCCTGAGAATGAATCATGGACTTTCAAAAGAGGACATCTGAAGGTCAATGACTGAATTTTGCTTTATATAGCAGGATGCTTTTCTATCCACAGGAGTGGTGTTATTATTTTTACATTTTAAATAGTCATTCAGAGAGATGCTTTTCAGGCAATCCTTGATAATAAATAAAGAACATTTTGCAGCTAATCTCCCATTATTATTATTTACTCAAAAGCAGAATGAAGGTATTGTGTACCGAGGCATTGTTGGTGAATTCTGTGGATGTTCACTAAATAAAGCAACACACTTTCCCCACTGGAAGTTTGTAATCTTCAGTATCATTGCAGTGCTATGCCACATTAACAAACATATTTCCTGTCTACACAACACAAAAATTAAACTGACACTAGTATCACATCCATTGGAAGGCTATCTTCCAGGTTAATGGGTGTTACAGTTCAAAAACATCTGGAGGGTCACAATTTCCCCACCCCTGATTTGATCATAGGAAAGTTGATTGTAAATCTAAAGTGGAAATTCCTTATGAAATAGACTTATTGGATGCCTTTGCAAATTTTCTCCACTTCACATTTTGGGAATGGTTCCACTGCAATTCTTGAAGGGAAAAATGCACACTAACTAGTATATTACAGTCACATAGCAATGATTTTTCTGGCTAAGCTCTCTCCACTGGGATTAACCTTAGGAGTGGCCTGTGGTGTGAGTCAGTAGAGATTCCCATGGGAATCAGAGCTGTGTCTGGAAACAGTACAAGATCTGGACAATTGGACAGATCTTTAATGGTATAAACGCTTCTTTGTTTTATCCTCATAATCTTCTCTTGATTACTGGGAGGAGCCCTTCAATATTTCTCATCAGATTCCTTCCCACAGTAGTAATAGCATCTGCCCAAGGCATATTGGTAAGTGAGAAACAATATAAACATCATCCTGGCTAGCAACTGAGGATTTCTTCTTTATTTCCAGAACAAGACCAGTGGGATCCTTCAGCACAAAATGTATTTTTCTCTGCTCAGCAGTCAAGGGCATTATTGCAGCACAGTTAACCATTACAATGACTGATGGTGGATGCTAAAAAGACCAGCCCAAACTCACCCTTTCCTCCTCTAGACTTTTTTTCTCTCCTCTGTAGCTGTAGCAGTGGGGCATCCAATCCAATCCAATCCAATCCAATCCAATCCAATCCAATCCAATCCAATCCAAGGATTGCTTCTCTTAGTGGTCTGGAAGCTGCTGCTTTCCCAGATTCCACCCCACATAGGACCAACCTGATGGAATGGAACAATTCGCTGCAGTTAACTCGCCACGACCAATTTGACATGGCCAATTCACTATGGGGCAACTCGCCATGGCCAACTCACCACAGGACAACTCACTGTAGGACAATTCAACAATTCAATTTAATTATTTAAAATAGTTAAAAATAATTTTAATGTTTTACATTCATATTTCATTTTTCCCTTCTTTGGCATCATTTCTTTAATGATTATATTCCACCATTTCTTCAATATTAGTGTAATTCTTGTTTCACGTTGTCTCAAGTTGTCCCATGGCAAGCTGGCCACAGTGAGTTGTCTATGGCGAGTTGTCATAGACCAAACAGTAAAGTGAAGTGAAGTAAACAGTCCTTCTTGAAGACTGCTGATTCAAATTCAGTGAACATAAATTTAATTATTCCTTTATCCCTAACCAAAGTAACCAAATACCAAGAACAGTTTAACTTTTTTCCTAATTTATAGTTAACAGTGGGGTCAATTTAACTTCTGTTGCTAAAGATACTAATAGAATCTTTACTATCCTAACTATGCTGGGATATATTTGAAATTATATGACAGGTGGGAGCTAGCTGGTATGTGATAAGACAATTAGTTTATGGTTTAATGTGTAAGGCATACTGTGTAATTAAGCTCCTAGATTCGTACAGCCTGTTTTACTCAGTGCAGGAATTCAAATTAAAGCACTAGTAGATAGTTATCCAGCTTAACCATATCCAGTGAAGGAGAATCACCATGTACTTTCATGATTATTAATTTTTTAAAATCAAATTGTTCTTCTAGTTGGAAAGTTTTTCTTTGTTTATTCAAAATAGGCCTTCCTGCAATTGAAAACATTGTGCTGTGTCTTACGTACTCTTGTCTAATAAAGAGTAGTTATTGACCTTCTTTTCTATGACACCACTTAGACATTTTCAAGGTCTAACATATCCCTATCAGCCAGTTTTTCTGAGACTAAATATGTCCGTCCTTTCAATCTCTTCTCAAAAGATCTAGTTTCTAATCACTCGATCATCCTTAGTGTTGTTCTCAGCATATGATTTCTTTTTCCTAAGTGAAGAATTTTAACTTTGTCTTTATTCAACATCATTATGATTTTTTCAGACCATTTTTTTTAACATCTGAAGGTCATTTTGAATTTTGTTAATGATTCAGATGTGGAGACAGAGGAAAATTTGCAGATATCACAAAACTGAGTAGGCTAGGTAACAGAAAATCGAAACTCCTGCCATTGCCTTCTACCAGAACATCTTTTTGAGTTTCCAGGCAACTATGGAATTCTCAAGTAATCCCACTTAGCTAGCATTTAACTAGCATTCTAATCAAAATATCTATAGATATTTTCCCAAATGTTTTGCTGGAGTCAAGATAAATTGTGCCCGTTGCATCCCTGCAATTTATTAATGAAGTTACCCCGTGAAAAATGAAATGTGATTTACTTGAGATGACTTGTTCTTAACTAATCAGTACCAACTACTAGTACATGTACCATTGCAAAGAAGGATGAAATCTATCTAGTTCTGGAGATATGAATTCATTCAAAATCAGTGGACTCTTCCTGGAACTTCTCATAGCTGCCTGGTACGTACCTTTATATTAGTGAAGACTAAATCAGAATTGAAATTAAGTAGTTAGGCTTTGTTATCTGTTATTTATTGCCTTTTTAAAATTATGTCTGTGGAGATTCTCAGTCATCCAGGTCATGGTTGTCCCAAAGGTATTTTTTTCAAGAGGCAACTGGACTTTCTGGTTTTTCTTTGAAGACATTTCGCTTCTCATTCAAGAAGATTCTCAGCTCAGAGCTCCCTGAAATTTGAGCTAATCAGGTCCAGATTACCTCAACATATATAAGACAGCTCAGCAATATAAGATCTATAGATCTATAGATCCTGAATAAGTTAAAAAAAAACATGCTCATAAGTAGCCTTTTTTTTTTTTTTACTAATATCAATAATCCCCTCTTCTTGATGTTAAATAGCAAGTGTGAGTGGGTGGTGCTGGATGCTTGTGTTCTTTTAAATCTCCCAAGGACTGTGGAGAGAAAAAAACAATAAAGGAATCAAAGATTTCCTGCCCAAGTCGTGGGATGAAATATTCTGCAATACAGAAAAGAACCTAAACCACACAGACTTTTAACTAGAATGAGTAATGGGAGAGAAAATGGTGTTAAGAGTTCAATATTGTTTTGCAAGCTTTGTCCTGCTTACTCACAAACTTTATTTTCTAAAGCCTAAAAAGACATCTGTGTTTTCTTCTTGCTATTTTATGTTCTTAATATATTCTAAATATTAATTATGTTTTTGTTCCAATTTTAATCTGGGGGATAATATTCTGGTAACATGCCTCAGAAGACCTTGGCTTCTCCAGATTGTCTACAAGTTATTTTGTTTGAGATGTTCTTGTGGTTTTCTTTTTGTTTTTCCCAACTAACAAGGCACTTCTTTTCTTTGGGCTTCATTCCTAGAGTTTTAGTGGAAGTGAAAGAAGAAAAATGCAGATCACTGCATTTTGCAACTATCCTTGTTGGGTAGGGTAGATTCAATAGTATGGAGAACCTTACTCCAGTCAGAACTTTCACTGAACAACCTGTACTGGTTTAACATGTGCTCCATTTCACTTGTAGTAATTTTTTAATGCAACCGCTCTGGCTTCTTTTACTACTTCCCAGGCTTGCTGTTCCTGCATGGATGATGCTATTCTACCTGCCTAAAGATACAAAAATAAAGAATATTATTATGTTATAGATATGTATAGATACCTTATGATTCTAAGCTGCCCAGAATTACCCTGTGGCTAGATGGGTGGCCAATAAATAAATAAATAAATAAATAAATAAATAAATAAATAAATAAATAAATAATATTAGTATATAGCAGTGGTTCTCAACCTGTAGGTCGCAACCCCTTTGGGGTTGAATGACCCTTTCACAGGGGTCGCCTGAAGCTACACCATGCTTCAAGAAAAAAATTCATTTATTTGTAATTAGAAATAAATAGTTCACAATATATAATTACATATTGTTTTTGTGATTAATCACTATGCTTTAATTATATTCAATTTGTAACGATGAAAATACATCCTGCATATCAGATATTTACATTCATAATAGTAGCAAAATTACAGTTATGAAGTAGCAACGAAAATAATTTTATGGTTGGGGATCACCACAACATGA
>JANHFM010010013.1:247040-273442 GCA_032468115.1 Grayia smithii
CTGGCTGAGGAATTCTGTAAGTTGAAGTCCGCCAGGCTTAAAGTTGCCAAGGTTGGAGACCCTTCTGCTTTACAGTGTGAGAAACTAGGAAAGGTCCCTTCTGAGCCTCTTTCCCCACCCTCTATCCAGCTGTGAGTCTTGCTGTCTCTTATCTGACTGTTTCCTAGGTAACATCTCTTCATCTGCTAAGGTCTTTCCTTTAAACCATTACAAAACCATTTAAATGTATACATATAACTGGTATAAAATAAAATCAAAAGTTATTTCTTTATACCTTTCTTTTCTTTCTATAGTGTTGGATTTATTCTTTCTTTTTTACTTTCTTTTTCTCATTTTGATTATTAGTTCTTGTTAGATTTTACTGTTCTTTAAAAAATTAATGAATTATGTTGAAGAAAAAGTCAACATACGGCAGTTAGGTCTGTGAGACTTGTTATGGTATAGCTGCAGTCAAACTTGGCTCATAAGTCATTTCTCAAAGTGGCAAGCAAACCATATATTGTGATCTGAATCAAATAACTCTCCCTAAGAAATGTTTTTTCTTATACCCACTGGGTCAAAAATCCACAAAGATAGGATTTTGGATACCATTATGATCAAGATAGCTAATTTTAAGGCGAAAATTATCATCATATGTCTCTGTCATTGTTACATTCTTGCTGAAAGTTCAGTTGTGATTATAAGTCTGAATTTTTGAAAGGTTTTACAATATAATATAGCTAAGTATTTTATGACATTTTTGAAAAAGGCCCTTCATTTGTACTGATAAAGACCCATATATGAAAAAAAAACCAGAAATGCTTTCTCTAATTGTAAAGCTCAATTTTAAAATGATACAGTATTTTACACATCATTAGTTATAACTGATGGTTACCATATTCTAATCTGGTAAAAAGCATAAATCTGCATTGCATGTTCTTGAATATCTGCTTGGGTTTACAGTATTAGCTGTTCCCATTAGCCAATTCTGAGATGTGCACACCTCATCAACACATAATTGGGATTAAACAAAGCAATACAAATCAAATTGAAAACAACATTATATGTTACAATACTATAGAACCAGGATTTATGATCAATCACTAATAATGATAACAACAACAACAACAACAATATTAAAGCCAATCTGTCATTCAGAGGAATAACAATTCAACTTTATTGGCTTGATGAAATAACCAGGTTTTTGCTAGTTTTCTAAATAACTGGATATAGAAAATTTTTAAAGAAGGCAGAAAGCAAACCATTCTTCCATGACTTCTGAAAATGGCAGTTTTTAATCAAGGAGGCACATAGTCAGATTCCCTGCTGGATTTAGGCAGGCAGATGTTGATATCCACAACCTAAATAGTTCACTGCCTATGTCCTACAGAAGTTTTTAGCAATAGGGTTTTTTTTTTTACGGTTGTTATTGCCTCAACATTAACAAGAAAATGAAAAAAAGATACTTTTTTGAGGGCTCTGTCAAGCTTCGGGGAAATCAGGAAATTCAAGTAGTTCAAATGAGTATAAATATTTATTCCAAACTTAAGTTCTCTACAAGAATCTGACCCACTAGCAGTGAAAGGAAATGAGTGGGGGATAAGAGAAGCATTCAAAGTGGGTTATCTTTAGATCTTTGTGGGTGCGCAGGAACTTGTGATTTATGGTGCTTTTAATCTCTCCCTTGGGCTCAGCCTGGTCATCTTCTACAGGCTCAGATGAAGCTATTATACATTTTATTTCATGTAACATCTCTCTATAACAGTGTTTCTCAACCTGTGGGTCGGGACCCCTTTGGGGGTCAAACAACCCTTTCACAGGGGTCACCTAAGACCATCGAAAACACATATTTCCAATGGTCTTAGGAATTGAGACAGCACTCCTCTATTCATCTCCAGGAGGGTCCACCCATATGCAGATCCACCCACATATGAGTACCTGGTGTGATGACATCATTGCTCCAACCCCATCACATACACCCCATACAAATACAGGTGTATGTGATGGGGTTGGTGCCATAATGTATTTATGCGGACCAGTCACACGTGTAGAGTAGCAAAATTAGAGTTATGAAGTAGAATGAAAATAATTTTATGGTTGGGGATCACCACAACATGAGGAACTGTATTAAAGGGTCGCGGCATTAGGAAGGTTGAGAACCACTGGTATATAGTATAACATTCCACATTGTAGACTTATAAAACGCTGTTATACAATATCTTTGTTATACAATACAACAATTGGTAGTAAAGAGAAAAAATTGACTTTGTCAACATTCTTAGAATTTGTCATAGCCTTGTACCACTTGCCAATTCAGGTGCACAGCTTGTTTTTACAGTCTGTGGAAATGTTATCTAACTCCCCCAACTAAAAATTAAGAGCTAGGGGATATCAATGATGCCATGAAAATGTCCTAGCTTATTAAAGACTTGAAGATGATAACATGCTTTTAATGTTTCACATAAATCATTTGGGATTTGAAAAACTTTCAGAGCTTGCAAGGAAGTCAGAATAAATGCTTACATGAGTAAAGCAGGAGAGAGATCGACAACAATGCTGAATTAAAATTTTGAGCATGGCTTTCTCCATTTTCCTGCATATTGCCCTACTCCAAATACGAAAAACAAAATCATCTTTGTTCCTGAGCATATGCTTTTGACATTTTTTTTCTTCTTGAAACCAGTGAATTATTAATAAAGTAATTTCTCTTTATAGTTCAATCTTTGGAGATTTAAAATGCTCACTCAAGTGCATTGAAAAGAGAGATGCTTCAGCTCCAATCAGCTCCTGACTTTTTTAGAAATATTGGCCTTGAGATATCTTGGAGTCTTTGAAATCCATCTTTTATTCAGTTGGGAATTTTTGATGACTTCAAGGTGTAGTCAGTTAATACTCCCTAATGCCCTGTTTATGTTCAGACCCTCCAGTAGTGTAGCTTCTGGCCCCTTTTTTCTTCGCTTATGAGCTAAATATATTATGAGCTAATTTTTTTCCCATTTCTCCTCTATGCCCCTTTATCATACCATCTTTTAAATTGACATTCATTGTCAGGATATCTCAGAAATACAAAATGCGAGAAAAATTAAAATAATCTCAGAACTGCATCCATAATATCATGGTTTATTTTGGCAGTTTATAGGAAATATTTGTAGCAAGAAAATTGCTTTATGTTGGGGGAAAATATCTGCAAGTAATATGGAAAAAAAAAGAAGGAAGGAAGGAAGGAAGGAAGGAAGGAAGGAAGGAAGGAAGGAAGGAAGGAAGGAAGGATTCCAAAATCTAAAACTTCATTCATAATATTTATACATCTAAAATTAGACATGAATGACATTCCCATGAGTTTTCCTCCCCATAGGCAGGTGGTGTGTGTTCAATTCTACCACATTGAGAGCCTATATATGTTATGTTAACAGTGTGGTTTTTAACCACATCACAAAATATATTAACGTTAAATCCTCAGCATGATGGGAGATGCCACTATCCAGTGAGAGCATGGCAGCCAGAGTCCATATGGTGGAGTAGGGAGGCATGTAACCTCACCTTTCCTGATTATAGAAAAATAACCTACTGAGTTATGGCCAGAGAAAGAAAACAGAAAACAGCTTCTTCCCATCTGTTAAAGATCTTCTAGCAGAAATCAAAACTTACATTGCTTCTAGAATTAAAAAAAAACCAAAAAATCTGAAGTGAAGCAAGCCATAAAATTAAGTCACATACGCTGGTTCTGAATTGAGTGTCAGAACTTTGGAAAAACAAGCAACATATCAATGTTTTAATTTAGTTAAGGAAGAAACAAATAATTTATTTCATAGCTCACTATTGCACAAATTTAGACAAGGGGTAGTGGACACCCTCCCTCTTTTTAACAACTTCTGTTTGTTATTATTGAATATATGTACTAAGTGTATTTCTAAATACAAACAGAACAGAAACACAACAGCAGTGTTTTCCTTTTTGTATTTTTTGTGCTTTGTGTTGGCTTTCATTTCATCTACAAATCTTAATAAAGTTATCTAAAAAAATGCTACATATAAATTAATCCAGGTTACAATAATTTTATCACACAAACTGTATTTTATAGACAAGAAAATGTTTATCAAACTTACCAATATTTGTTAGAAACTTACAAATATTAAAAGTTAGAAAAACTAGGCCCTTTTTTTAGTGCTAGATACCATTATTTTTCCTGAAATAATAATAATTTAGGATCATTTAGCCTGCTAAATGGGCTAATCAAGAATTAAAAAGGAGTGATTCAAGGAAACTGATATAGGCATATGCTCAGCTTTGAAAATGTCTACAATAAAATCACCTTTCTTTAATTTCATATTTAAATGGAGATAACAACAAAACCTTAACTAGGACAAAAGCTAAATTTCTGTTAATATTTAGTGTTCAACAATTTTCCATGATAAGCAAAGTGAAAAGCTTTATTAAATAGGATCTAATAGCTGCATTTCCTGTTTCTCATTTTGACAACTATTTATTTGAAACACATATGATCAATATTTCCTCCCCACCCCATTTTTTGGGGGGGTTTTTGGCCTCTTTCCATTTTCCTTGGTGTAACAGCATTGTGATTGAGACTGCAATCCTGTGGACAATTATCTGGGAATAATTTCCACTGAATTCAGTGAGATTTACTGCATAAAACACACAAACTCTGAAGCCTCTTCACAATTTACTTTGGAGTAAATGGAAAGAGAATTGGAAATGAAGCTGCACAAAAACCTGTAAAATTAGCACAATAAAGATATGACAGCAAGAAAAGGAATGGTTCCCAGATAGGAGTTGTCTCTGAATTTTCCCTGAGGCATCAACAATTATTTAAAACAGAGAAAATATACTGGAGCAGAATGCAAGAATGACTTACAAATACACATCAACAAAAGAAAAAACAAAAGAAAAAGATTTTCCTCCCACCCTTCCTCATTCAAAGATTATTGATGATAATAAAATAGTCACATAATTCTGTATGAAAAATGCTTAGGCAAAGGGAATGAGTAGTGAAACATAATTTTTTCTTATTGAAAATTTGATGGTAACCGAAGCAGAAGTGATTAATAAAATCCATCTTCTGGCAACTCCTTCTTTACTTGAAAATCCATTCATTTAAAAACAATCTCTCAGCCAGGTAAGTTTTCTAAAAAGAGAAAAATCTTTGTTGAATTAGCCAAAGAATCCATGATGGCATTGCTCCAGTCCACACGTGACCTAATCGAATACACAAAGATCAAAACACCCAGGATTATGGATCTCATAAACCTCTGCTTAACTACATACTTCCAATTTGATGAGCAAATTTACTAACAAATTAAAGGGACACCTATGGGAACACCATTTTCAGGACTTATAGTGGATGTCATCAGGGTGAAATTTACTTACCTTTCCCTAACAGCTCGCAAATGTGAGCGCACTCGCTTGCTATGCTCATGCGCACCTCCTCCACACCTGCACAGAGCCTTTCCTCTTCAACTTGGGGCATCATTGGATACAAAGTTCAGTTTTCGTTTAGTGGAGAGATTATTTGTGGCTGCCAGACCTTCAACAATTCAGAGCAGGGCAGTGATCTTTCCTCCTAGATCTCAGCATCTCATGCTGGTAGATATGAAGACAGTCATAGATCACCTTCAAACTATTCCTGAGAATTCGGGGAATGTGGAGATGGTGTGGAAATCAAAGCTCTAGGAGATGGTTGCTAACGAAATTTTTCAACGCCCATTTTATTGAACCCAAAATTTATTGTCCTTTCTTTTAAGTATTTATTGAGGAAAGTATATAATTTACACTTTAAGGAAGAAAAAAATGTTAAAAAGTTGTTGTAGCAATTTTTAAGTGCATTTTTTTTAAAAAAAGCAGAGTGATGAAAAACATATCTACAAAAAAAGCAAAGAATTATGCTTAAAACAATGTGAAGCCAACAATGAAAAGAAGTCCATTACCAGATTATGTGTATTTCTTTAAGTGGCTGTTTCTAGTCTCAAAAGTAACAAAATTGTCATGTGATGCAGGAGGTTGCTATGACAATAATCTGTAATTGTGCAGAAAATTCACTGAAGTAGTATTTAAGTCCTTAGTGTCTTGAATGGAGAAAAACACCATCCAAATCTATGTTGTCAATGAATTCATATTGTGAAATGGCACAGAAAAAACTCTGTTAAGCTATACTGTTTTCGATGCCATTTCAAATGTGCTTCTTTTTCATATACTTTCCCCTTTTTCTAGGATATATTACTTCTTTTTAAAACATGTTCAAGCTGTAAAAAGTGAGAAGAATAATTTTCATATGACTATTGTTATAAGAATACTGAGTACTGTAGTCAAGAAAACCTTCCAGATTTGAAATTGTTAGCTTTCAGAGAATGGATATCCATGCAACGATGAAGTGCCTGACCACTTAACCCAATATAGTTCAACCAACACAAGCTGTAAAAAGATAACACTGTCATACATCAAAAACATCTCAGAAATCACCAACAGACTATTACAACCATATGGAATCAGTGTAGCATACAAGCAGGGGTGGGTTCTACCCACCTTCACTACCGGTTCTCTTTGTGCATGTGTGTGCACGCGCGCGCGCGAAATTTTTGCAATGCACATAAAAATCACATTGGCAAGCCTTTTTTTTGAAGCTGTGAACATAACTGCTGGTCTCAGACCTGCCTGGCTAAAGCAACTGAAGTATGAGCTTGCACAACATTTCTGAGTCACCTCCCTTTCAGCTAAAGCATAATGGGTGCCCGCCAATTACTATCTGTCCAGAACAGTCAGAGCTGACCTAAACCCCCTTTGGGGAGGGTCAGAAGAAGTGTTCCTTAAGGCCCTTTCCAATTACAAATAATTTACTGCATAAAAATGTCCCTTCCCTATTATTCCTCCTTTTACTAGAAATCTGTGAAATATAGTGCAGGCCATTAGCCTTCAATTCTGAAAATTCTTGATCCTACTCCTCATTCTGTATTACTTTAATCTTCTGGAAACAAAAGTAGAAGCAAAATCTCAAGATAGTACTGGAAAAAAATATGGGACCCGTATCAACCATGCTTCAGCTGATAAACACTTGCTTCAATAAGCTATTTCTTAGCATATTTATACTACAAATAATAGTGTCAGTTTAATTATGACTTCTTCCAAAGAATTCTGTGAACTGGAGCCTGGCTTGAAGAGATTATTTAGAATTTTGTCAATAATTTCTACAACTCCTCTCAGAAATACAATGTCCAGAGAAGTAGGATCATTCCAAAAACTGGTTTGAATTTGTGATGTGGAATATAGTTTGATGCACTTTCTTGATGGTAGATTGAACTTAATTTGCATTCAGTGTTTTGCATGTGAGGTATAGAGCAACAACAAATCTATCTTTGGACTTCAGCAAATTGAAGCATAATTAGCTGCAACAGACAACCTACTGGATAAATTATAACACTCTACCATTAAGTTTACAATAACAGGGTACCCACTTACCAGGCAAATAAAAAAATACTCTCCTTTTTTTTTTTTTGCATTGTATCCCATATTAGCATTGTGTCTAGGGATTCCTTTTCTGGTAAGAAAGTGACTGCTAGGTGCTAGAAAATTCTGAAGCATGAAGACGAAAAAAAATACTTGTCCAAGCTTTTCTGGCATCTCACATTCCACAGATGTACCTGGGGAAGCCACCAATAAGGAACAAGATTCTTTCCCCCTATGATTACATAATAGCTTTCTGCAAGTACGACTCGACTTTTTAGCACTGACATGGTTATGATTGAACCAAACTTCTCACCTCACAGATTTTGTTGAGCAGGATTATTTATGTATTTATTATACATTTATTAAAAACTATTTATGAGCTGTTCATCATCTAAATGGATTCCAAGACAATGTGCAAAGTCATAAATAAAATTAATTATGGCACTGTAAATACACCACAATAAAAATATTGGCAAACAAGGGACTGATAAATCTGCACAAACACACTTAGAGAAAGCAGGCAACAGTACAATTAACAATTGTACTCGGTAAATAAAGGGCTGAATTTTAAAATATTGTTTTGGCTTAAGCAAAGATCTTTGGGCAGTATTTGTTAGGGGTGAGGATGACAGTTGGGGATGTGGATGGCAGTTCAGTATAAGAGTGCAAGCTTTTCGGGGATCTAGAATTGTCTCACTCCTTGACAAAATATTGCCAATGTGTGCACCATGTTTTGATCTGAGTGTGCAACAGTTTCTAATGTTCCTATGGGAAATGTGAAATAAGTTTAGAACCGGACAGAATGGAACAGAATGGAACAGAATGGAATAGTACAGAATGGAACAGAATGGAATAGTACAGAACATAATAGAACAAAACAGAACAGAACAGGATAGACAGAGTCAGAAGGGACCTTGGAGGTCTTCTAGTCCAAACCCCTGCTCAGGCAGGAAACCCTATACCATTCAGACAAATGGTTGTCCAATCTCTTAAAAACTTTCAGTGTTGGAGAATTCACAACATCTGGAGGCAAGTTGTTCCACTGGTTAATTGTTCTAATTGTCAAGTTCTTCATGTTTATTTTGTGTTATTGTTTGAGGAAACGAGATGTGTGTGCCACAAAGATTACATTTTCTCTTTTGCTTTCTGCAACAATCTTTTAGACTTTTAAAAAAATATTTCCATAAATTTAATGCTGGAATGTTATCTATTGTTTACTTTCATGTTGTCTAATAATTGAGAACATGAGACACATGAAAAAATTCATTATCAACAACATATGCTACTCCTTATCATTTTATGATATACAAATTTCATATAAAAAAGAATTAGGATAAGGGCCAATGAATGTCAGATAATCCAATTTTTTTTTTCTTCGTAAATTCCCTTACTTCTATGAACTGCTTTGGTGAGGCAGTTTACAGAAAAAGCTCTTTTTTGTACCTTTTGGATTCTTTATACTTGTTAAATTAGGAAATAAGTCAAAGAATGTGGCAGAGTATTAATATGTAATACATTGCACATGAAGTCCCAACTGTTTGTAAATATACATTGTGGTTCTTACACTTTTCTCTGTTTCCATTTGCAATTATATATCATTACTACAGTATCTCCAATCTTATCTAGGGAATAGTGTGAATACCACACTGTAATTGTTTAGTTAGGCAACTGAAAATTGCCTGCATGTGGATGCTGCAGAGGAAAAGCTCAACTTAATTTTTTTATCAGTGCAGTTTTAAACATCCTGCCCAATATAGCAAAGCCACGTGTATTACAGGGACCTTGGTTTCTTGAAGGTAATGTTGAAAAAAAGGAAGCTGTTTGAATAATTTTATAAGGTTCAGATGCAATAAACAATGTAGTGATTGCCTGCCACAACCCGAAGTACATCAAACCTGTCTTTTGCACTTTCCCCACTTTTTTCAAGACCCTTCTGGTATAAGGTTGAATGTCTAAATAACTTTCTCAACACCATTTGAAATATAACAAGTCCTGCAATGTAGTGAGGCATATAAAGCCATGTTCCATTTGCTACAATGCTTGTAGAACACTGGAGAATAAAGACAGTTCTACTCCCACTCCATGAATGATCAGAAACCAGGAAAGCAAGCTGGTAATGCTTCAACAGCTAATTCAAGGTAGCTGGGGCTACCATACCTGGGCTGGAAAAATGTTGATGAACATTAAATGACAACATCCTGATCATTGCAAACATAAAAAACATTTTAAATAATAGCAAGAACTAAATGGTTCTAAGTCTAGTCTTGATGTCTGGTCCAAATAATTTTCTAGGATACTCTAATTTAGTGATGGTGATCAATAAATTATTTATTAAAAATGCTCCTTTGCATAGATGCCCCTGCTGCATCACCCAAGATGGTTTATGAAGAATAATTTAAAAGGTAGTAAAAAAAATCTTTTCATATCAACATCTAAGGCAGTGTTTCTCAACCTTGGGCTCTGCTGGCTGGTGAATTCTGGGAGTTGAAGTCCACAATGTCCAAGGTTGAGAAACACTGATCTAAGGCATCAAGTTGCAAATTATTATAAGAACTTTTGAAGAACACCAATATATACCATGATATAATTCCTATATACCGTGTTTCCCCGAAAATAAGACCATGTCATATTTTTTTGAACCCTGAAATAAGCACTTAGCCTTATTGCCATGCACTAAAAAGGCCAATTGGGCTTATTATCAGGGCATGTCTTATTTTGGGGGAAACAGGGTACCAAATCAAATAGACCCTCAGTGTTTCATGCTTTGTAAACCTTATTTTGCACCAAGATATATGACTACTGTATTGATAAATCTACATGTTTATAAACAAGACAGTTTTAATGAAAGTCTATCATAAAAGTCAATTGTCCTTGGAAAAACTAATATAATATTCATAAATACCAGATATAAGATTGCAGTATGTTTCCCTACAGTGTTCTCTATGTTTTAATCATTATTCATACAAACAAGGAATGCAGGTTTAGAAGAAACCTACTACTAGCATCAAAGCCTAATCCCAAAGCAATTGTTTTGGGATACTAATAGTCTTGCTTGATTCAATACCTTTCAAGGAGCTGGTTTCAATCTCACAAAACATTTAGTGAAAACAGAGAGATCTTTCAAGATTTGGCTGTTCCTTGAGTTTCAGGTCATTTTCCATTTTTTTAAAAAATGTCAATACTTTTTACAATTTTGCAAGTCAGTGGGCACCATCTAGTGGCATCGTAGATTGTGTGTTGCCAACTCTTGGTGTGCAGGTATTCTTCATCTGAGATTTTGAGATGTATTACTATAGCATCCACTGCAGGAAAGCTTAACTAAAGTTAAAATTGAGTTGTTACTATTATAGACTTCTTTAGGCTTAATATCGAATTGATAACTGTTGCCTGGTTTTTGCCCGATGTTATCTTAGAGAGATCCCTTTATTATTTCAATAAATCAGATCTTCTTGGGATTATTTTAGAGAAAGCTGTTCTAAGGCAACTTTTAAATTTTATGATTTACTCATTCCATAAATAGCATCCCTTTGAATGTAGCCTTGTCCTTTAGAATTCCCTGTATCTAGCTATGAGATTGCATTTAAAGGACAATATTTACTTTCTAGACTCTATATGATTGAAAAGACATGTGAAAGAAATGGGCAAATTCCTTGATACATCTTCTCGATCATATACAATCCTTCTAATTTAGCTTTCTTCCTAAATGGTGGTTTTGTTGTTTTGCTGTTTTTATAATCCCAAATATGCCATACATGCAGGCAATCCATCATTCTGTAATGATACAGCAGTACATTCACAATAGCTATGATATTCCATCATCTTGGGGACATATTAATATTAGCATAACCTCAAAAATAGCATTACAGTGCAAACTTCAGTCTATTCTGAAGTGAGGCCCATTGAGTTCAGTGGGGCTTACTGACAAGTAATTGGGTAAACATTCCAACTTAAATATTAGATGAGCAAGGAAGAGCATAATTAATGGTATGTAAATGCTCAAACATAGTCAGAAAAACAACAACAAAGCCCTGTCAAATGCTTCATATATTCTCAGGAACTCTGACGAAAATTGATTTGTATAAAAAAAAGAAAAAAAGAAAAGAAAAAACTGACCACTAATAATTGACAGCCAGATGGAAAGGGCTAAATTCCTTGAGTAAATTGTTCATTGCAGATCATTTGGCTCAGCTGCAGCCTGGCTCCTTATATTGTTTTTAGCATTTTTCACTGTGCACCAATTACATTACCCCAGCATAGAGCGCTTGCTTGTGGAAAAATGAAGTTCATGGCTTAGCAACAGATCCATCTCCACAATATTTAAACAATAAATAAAGTGCACCTGCTACAATGGTTTGAACTGAAAAAGCAGTCAGAGAAATGCTCACCTAGCAATACAAAATATGCAGGATATACCTTATTGCCTGAAACTAGAATGCTGAATTAGCCAAACTATTAAGCACTGCATTAATGGATTACACAATGGCAGAATGTCATACACACAAGCAATATAGAAAGAGAAACATAGAAAAAGATGGCAGAAAAAGACCTACGGTCCATTGAGTCTGCCTTTAGAGTTTATGGAATATATGCAATATGGAAATATAACATTTAACCCCATGTATAGTTGCAGAGCATGTGGGATCCTTGCCTATTTCATATATTTATATATACATACCACATTTTAGTAACTTTTAATTAATTATGGTGAGTTAATATTCTAATAATCTTAGGATGTCGTTGCTCTATGGAGTGCATAAGAGCATCAGCGTGCCTACCGTCCCTGTCTTAATGTTCCCTTTAATTGTATTCATTTTATTTATTCAATGAATGCTTTTATTTATATTATTTAATCCGTATTTGACAAATAAATAAATAAAAATATGGTTACTGTAGATAAAACCATTCTAAAAAATTCCTTCACATAGTCTGAATTTTAAATGATGCTTGTTTTTGACCTGGAAGAATGAAAAGAAGTGAATCATATGAGATGGATGGGGCAGTGCTAAGAAGTTGAAATTCTATATTGTTTCAATTTCTCAGCAACTGGTCAAGAGGGACAAAACCATGCCACTTTGCTCTGTGTAGTCTTGAAAAAGTACTGCTTCCAAGAAGGTGGAAAGTCTGGAGAAGAAGTGGCACTTTCAAACATTTAATCCTTCCTTTCCTTCTTTCCTTCCTTTTCCCTGAATACTTCTGGTCTGAAAGAAAAAAAAAAAAGATCTGACATTTATCATTCTTTTTAAGTTGAGCAAAAGATCAACTTGGATGCTGAACTCTGAGGAGGAAAAAAAAAAATCACAAAGCTTGGGGGATTTCTATTGACTCTTTGGAGGAGAAATGTTGGCTGATTGCTAACCCAAGGTCTGTAAGAGAAGTATCAAACTGAAGCTCTGCAGAAATTTTATGCCTCTTTGAAGGTGCAAACCTAAAGCAGTGGAGGCATCAGTACAAAAAGAAGTGAGTAGTTGGTTCATCCTTGATTCGGGATTCAGCTGGAAGTTGACAAAAAGTGCAGGTTTGTCTTGAACTGCAAACCCAGCACTTGATTATTAGTTCTAAGAGGATGGTAACATAGAGGTTGTATATATCAGGAGTGCCTCTGTAGAATGTTTCCCAAGTTGAAAGCAATCCTTGTCATCTTAAAACTGACTTTCAGGTATGTCTACTTCTGTTACATACATTTCTATATGTCCTTTGGATATCATTGCTTTAGTGATGTTATACGTTTTATAAGAAAAATGTGCTGCCCGTGGAAATGCCCTTGGTGAGAAGAAAAGTTCTGTTGCTGACTGGAGCCAATTGTGCAATCTCAGCAATTTCAATTAGGCCAATTAATCACTTAGTTACTGACACTGTTATCCTTAAGCCTTCACATGTGCTTTTTCTATAGGCTGCAACCAAACAGAAATATTGAGGACAATTCTACAAGCCCATTTATCAATTTGTTCTCAGTGCAAACTTGTAGAACTAATGGTGATTGCGTAGACATGTAAGTAGATCTCAGAGATTTCACAGGAAAACCAGAAAATGTGACCACTGTTACCCTGGATCTAATCAGTTAACTTTTTAATGTTTAGTTGCAATGCCATAATCTGGTGTTACTCCCAACTGACTCTCAACAATTCTCAACTTCTGTTGCAATGTAGATGGGCAGAAGTTCACTTGTTATGAACATGAACCAGGGGAAGATTATCTTGTTGAGAAAGTGTTGCTATACTCTAAACCAGTGCAAAAAAATTTGATATCAACATGAATATTAGGGTTCTGCATCATTTAGAATTGATCTCCAAAGAGTGCTCTAGAGCAAACAGGAGCATTATCATTACAGCTGTATTCTGCATCACCTTAAAACTCTTATAACTTCTGAAGCACTTTTTGGAAATCAAATCTGTACCACACTGAAGTGCATTGAAACTTAACCTTTAAGTTCAGGTGGTCACATCTACTCAAAATAAGAACAGACGTGATATTTTGAGTTAGAATTGAGCTGGTGTCTTGCTTCTGTCTTGAGTCCAAAGTTTTATCAACTAGAATGGAAACAGACACAGGTAACTAGATGAACTGGATAATGCTTTTGAGAAATAATACAATACAAAAGTAAGATGAGGTGTATCCAACATCCATTGAACCAATGATATGATCCATAACTATATAATAATATCATTTTCTGTAAATAGCATTGGGTTTCTCATTAAAATAGGGTCTGGTGAGTAAATATTTTTAAAAGATATAAAAGGAAAATATTAGAAGCATATCTATAAAAGAAAAATAGATTAAGCTTTTTTTCTTTTAAAATGCATTATTTCCTTTTATTTTTTAAAAAATATTTCCTTTTATTTATTTAAAGTATCTTTGAGAATGTGCAGTAAAGGTAAAGGTTCCCCTCATATATATGTGCTGGTCGTTCCCGACTCTAGGGGGCAGGCTCATCTCCGTTTCAAAAGCAAAGAGCCAGCACTGTCCGAAGATGTCTCCGTGGTCATGTGGCTGGCATGACTAAACATCAAAGGCACATGGAACACTGTTACCTTCCCAAAGTGTTCCCTATTTTTCTACTTGCATTTTTTGCATGCTTTCCAACTACTAGTTTGGCACTAGGGTTTCGAACTGCTGAACTGCTGACCTTTTGATTGACAAGCTTAGCGTCTTAGCCACTGAGCCACTGCGTCTCTTTTGAATGTGCAGTAGGCATTGCTAATAGTTGCCTTTCTGTTAGAGAGTTTCTTAGATTCTTGCTGTCCTTTCAAAAAGCAGCAATGACATGAAAGTCTTCCTTGTAGAGCTGAAAGGATTTTCATAGATCATGGATCAGATTGAAAGCTTCCCAGTTTGATTAAGCAGGTCGAATTAAAACAGGAATTAATACACTACTAGCCAGTCACGTCCAGAGTTGTACAGAAGAACCAAAACAGGGTTCCAAGTCACCTTTCTCTGGGAATCCACTAGCTAAGAACCCTTACTAGCTATTATACAACTCCCACACTATAGCCACAGATGTTACTAATCTTTTAAAATAAAATTACAATCGGTGCTTGGAGTCTCATGCTCGACAATGCCGTCTCAAAGATTTCAACATATGAGGTCATATGTTTCAGATCCAGAAATGTGGAGTTTTGTTTGGTTTGGTTTGGTGGTGTTTTTTTTTTTTAATTCATCTGCATTAGTTACTTCAGCATCTTCTGGCAAAGACATTTCCCTAAACTCTGGACAATACAAGCCATCCAGGAAGTGTTATAACTGGAAAAACTGACTCCCGTGTGCTCAGGCTTACTGAGTGCCTGTTTCATACATTAAATGAGTTTAATCGTATAAGCTTTATATTATGCAGCCTGGCAACAGGAATATAGAAGGACTACATATCATCCCATTCAGTGCACTTACAAATTTAAACAGCTTCCAGTGTATTTAGTCATGGCAATTCAGACAAAAAAAAGGCTGATGTTTTAAAAGGGAAGGATTAGGAAAAAGAAATGATATCATGTGAGTGAGTCGGTGCATTAAAATGACAAAGGAAAACACAATCAAACATGATTCAGGCTGCCAACAAAGTATCTGAACTGGCATCCTTTTGTGAAATGGAACCAGTGATACTTACCTCCTTCGTATCCTTCTTATGATGTCACAGGGAATTGCAGTACTTGATATGTTTGGGTTTTGTTTTGTTTTTTTAAAAATGAGATCATGTGCGTGCTGAAAACAATAAGGCAAATACCAAGAATGACAAAAAGAAGCAGCAGCAGCAGCTAAACCGGTGATACTATTATGATTAACATAATTTAGGGACCTATCCAATAACATGAAATTTAACATGGAGAAAAGCAAGGTTTTACACCTAGGCAGGAAAAACCAAAGGTACAAGTACAGATTAGGTGAAACCTGGCTCAAAAACAGTAACTGTGAAGGGACCTTGGAGTCCTAGTGGGCAATCACTTAAACGTGAGCCAGCAGTTGCGGCAGTAGTAACCAAAAAAGCTAATACAATCCTTGGTTGTATAAACAGAGGTATAGAATCAAATTCACATGAACTATCAGTATGCTTGATAAATCCTTAATAAGGCCACACCTGGAATATTGCATCCACATTACAAAAAAAGATGTTGAGACTTCTGGAAAAAGTGCAAAGAAGATCAACTAAGATAATTAAAGGGCTGGAGAAAAAGACATATGAAGAACTGCTGCAGGAATTGGGTATGGCTAGTCTAGAGAAAAGGAGTAGGGGTGATATGATAGCAGTATTCCAGTATTTGAGGGGCCACCACAAGGAAGAGGGGGTCAACTTATTTTTCAAAGCACCAGAAGGCAAGATAAGAAACAATGAATGGAAACTAATCAAGGAAAGAAGCAGCCTGTAAATAAGGAGAAACTTCCTAAGAGTGAGAACAATTGATCGGTGGAACAGCTTGCCTTCAGAAGTTGTCGATGCTTCATCACTGGAGGTTTTAAAAAAAGACTGGACAGCCACCTGTCTAAAATAGTATAGGATCTCCTGCTTGAGCAGGTGGTTGGAGTAGAACATCTCCAAGGTCCCTTCCAGCTCTATTCTGATTCTGATTCTAACACAATGGTATTAAATATAGTTAAATATAACAATATGTCATCATTTGATGAACAAGTAACCTCTTCTATAAAACCCAGCCTGGGATCTTATAATCAGTCACTTCCTCAAACACCTGAATAGCCAGTGAAACAATTCATTGCTATAAATTTATCTAGATTGTAGGATGCATGGAAGATATGGCAGAGATCTGTCACTAAATACTCCCCCTCCCAAATTAAGCATCTAGTTTATGTAACTTTTCTGGTTTGCACTTCTGAACAACCAATTGTATCTATATGAATGATAACCTGGTACCAGAGTTTACAGAATTTATATTATCTACAAATATTACAAACATTAAGACACATTTTCATAAAACAGACAAAGGTGTTTTTTAATGCTACCTAAAGTTTAGCCTTCCATGTATTTAATTAGACCAGTGGTCGACAAACCACGGCTTGTGAGCCACATATGGCTCTTTGGCCCCTTGAGTGTGGCTCTTGTACAAAATACCACACACACATACAGTGCAGTTGAAACATCATGGCCCATGTGCAGAAGTCGGCCTGGGCAAGTCTATTTTGAAGAAGTGGCTCTCCTTGGGCGTGGGGGAGGGGAAGACCCAATACCCCCTCCAGGGCTTGCAGCAAAAGCCCGTCTCTCTTTCTCTCTCTCTTTTTCTCTCTCTTTTGGGGCAGAAAGCAAACCCGGAAGTAGCCGCCTGCCATGTCTCCCAGAGTTTATCAGGAATTCTGTATGAATGCCATAGAAACTTGGTACTTTACAGTTCAGACTATCAGTGGCATCATCAATTTCCTTTATACAGAAGGGACTGGAGTACTTAGAAAACATTCGGCTTTTTGCCAAAAAGTTGAAAGCGCTTTCTTGATGAGAGTGGAGTGTCCTTTTACCCTTGGAATTTTGGAGAGAGATACAACCTGAGAGACTATTTGGTCAAGAGTTACATTGGGTGTTTGTCATGTAGGTTGTCTAGCTCCACCCAGTTTCTTTAATAATCGCCTGCTGAATTTGCTGGAATTTAGCGATTCTATATTTTGTTCCCACTTCTTATGTCAAGCTGCATAAGAGATTGTAAATGATATCTGGATCACCACTCTACAGGAAGATTTGGTAGAGTCCTTCAATCTTCTCATTCCATTCTGAGATGTATTCTCTTCTAAATCTTTGAGGTATGTTTTTTCGCTGAGGCAATTATTGTCTTCATGAATTTATGACAGTGCTAACTACTTGGTGGAATATAGTTTTATCAAGATTTTCAGCAAATTTGTGCCAGTTGGGTTTTTGAAAGTTCCACCAGAGTCTAGGGATATAGCAAATTAGGGGAATGTGGATTCCAACTTCTACCAAAATAGGATGCTGTTACCTGTGCAGGCATATATCCATTACTTTCCTGTTTATGGAGTCTGGCTGTGAATTTGGGCCTTCTGTGATGACACATACATTTGGATTGGTTTTGCAGTTCCATGCCATTAATTTAAACATACCCTTGTCTTTAGTGACAAAAATAAATTGGATTTTGCTGCAGTCCAGTTGGACAATTGTTCGCCATTGTCATCAGTGGAAAAGTATTAATGTGATGGCTATTGAAGTCACCTGGGTAGATTGTTGGGTGCAGTTTGATGTTCAAGACATGCTGTCAGAAGTGGTTTATAGATGTTCACTAATGTTAGATTGCCTAGTTTGAAAACTACTTTGTGGATATTGTTGTTTGTAGAGGCAGATAATAAGGAGGCATTTGCTACATTCCTTCTGACATATAGTAACGCCATAGCCATGGTGGCAAATGGCTCCCAACAGATTGTAGCCATGAATCTTGCCTCTTTTGAGCTGCTATTCTTCATTTTCTATGTGTGTTTCTTGGAGGATGGCCATGTCTATGTTACTGTCCAATAAAAGTTTGGAAACATATTGGCTTTTGGATCTGCTGAGCCCCTCAACATTGATTTGGCAAATTCAAATAATATTACCAATCTCTCTTATCATTTGGGTCTGAAAAGGTTCATTATTTTGTTTTTTGTTGCCCTGTATTTTGAGAGTCAGGATAATCTACAGACAAGTCTGGCTGCCAGCAGTTACTAGTTTGTTTAATTCACACTGTTGCGCTACCCAAGGTGCACCACAAGGAGGCAAATTATCTTCACACATGAAATGCAACCTCAGGATTCTTTTGTGATGAAGTTAAACTAGTATCAGTGGTGTCCTTTGAGAGGGCAAGGACAAGCGATCAGACTGATATCAGGAGTATTGCTCTATCCTTTTTCTACATGCATTCCAATGTGCAATATCTTTGATAGGCATAAAATTAATATGAAGTTTATATTACAGTATATATATATCCTGGGGCAAAATGTTTACAAGTTTATTTAAATGCAGATTTCTAGAAATATCTTCCTCTGAGGATATTCAGATTTAAGCTATTTTTATCGTATGTTCATACTGGCTTGATTCTAAGCATCTGAAAAAAATCCTGCCAAATATTGTCCAGTTTGGCAACATCATGAAAAGCATTGTGATTAGATTAGAGACTGCTATATCTCTGCATTGGACAATTCTGCTCCTGTGCCTCCCTACTTTCTGTTCCAGGAAACCTTCTCTCAATTGCTTTCCTTCCAATTCATTTCCATTCAGTTCTTTCTGAATGATTTGCTTTTATATATGTCTGCATGTGTGATTTGCTTTTATATATCTGTGCATTTTATATATGTCACACACACACACACACATTTTTAAAATAAATGTATATCACCCACTTGCCAAATATGCCTGTATAGCAAAGAAAAAAATAAACTAACACTGTATTCAAAACATTAAATACATAGAAAAGGATAAAAAGAACACACAGTAAGGTAAAATATACTGCACCACACAAGTCATACTGTATTGTCATATTAGTCAAGGATATCTGACTTCTTGGCCAAATTCCTGAGTGAAGAACTAGGTCTCCAAGACCTTCTTAAAGACTATCAGAGATAAGGTCAACCACAAAGACAACTAAAGCCTTGTACCAGCAGTAGCTCAGGCTGAGGATACGCAATAGAATATTTCACCAATTACAATATTATATTAATGGTGCTGTAATGACCTGGAAAACTTAGCAACAAGAATTCAGTTGAATTTTTAATATAATTTGTACACTTTATATTGTAATTTTGATTGTTTTTTAGTCTGATTATTGAAAAGATGTAATGCATCTTAATGTAATTTTATATTAAAATTCATTGAATTACATTGCAGGCATACAGTCTTTTTGGAATTTATTAAGATGGAAATTTAATTCATATATAGTGGAATATAAATATCCATAAAACAAATTTATTTTGAATAAAAAAAATACTAACCTGTAATCATACTTAGAGCTGACAAACATGCTAAGGCTGGGATGTCAAGGTTGAGGCTTTGTAAATTTAAAGAAAAATCTTTAATTGAGTCAAGCCACTCCCCAAATCCACGAAGGCACTGAAGTCGATTAAGTACAAGCCCTTTGCAGAAAACAAGCTTGTCTTCACTAATGTTGGATCTTAAATGAAAAAAAAGAAAACATAGTTTAAAAATACAGCTAACTTTTCAGTATATATCCTGCTATATAACACACATTATTTAATTACTACCAATAAATCCATACATGTTTCTCATTTTGAAATATGCTACATTTAGGGCATATGAAACAAGCTGATCTCATACCCAGTTTATTAGGATAGTCACTGAATGTAATTGTAGCTATTTAGGGTGAAATTTTGAGTGTTCTTCTACCTATGCTGGTAGATGAACAAAGGGTGATAAAAGAAAACGGAGTCATTTGGAAGATGAATTTAAATGGACCTGAAAGTCACTTATGTAGATAGTTACAAATGTATTCCTGGATAGTATCATATCAGATAGATATGTTTTACTGCCACATGTTTTAATGTTCTTCCATGAAATCAAATCCTTACAACAAAATATTTAGTATGTTATAATAATATAATAATATTAATAACAACAATAATCTCCCAGATAGTTAGGCATTTTTACAATCGGTCAATCAAGTCAGCCAGTCAGTGAGTAAGCTAAATAATATTATCCCTGTTCTTCTGCCCAAGGGTACTCAAAGTGACTAATAGTAAAATTGGAAAACAGAATCTAATAAAAGCAATTAAAATTCCAAAGATATGGTGAAGAGGAAGGCTTTGACTATTGTGAAAGCCTAAAGAGAAAGAAAACTCTTTCTCATACGCCCAGTGAATGGACCTCTAAAAGCCACAAATAGATCTCCTAAATATCCAAATAGATTCATAGTGAAATACATATTATAGCTTCTTAGATTGCCAAGCTATTTTAAATATTAAAACCAGTATCTTAAATTGTACCCAGAAAATGATAAAGAGCCAGTGCAAGTCTTTCAACTTAGTTCTTTTTGGTATTCCATACCATTTAGCAGCTTTAGTGCTGCATTTGATATTCATTTAACCACTGAAATATTCCTTTAGCATAGCATCATTTCATTTATCAAATTGGGATATAATTATAGTATCAGGAAGTATTGTGCATCCAACCACTTTCGGAACTGTTGCAACTGGCCTACCAAACATAATCATCCAAAGGCTCCACCATACCATTTGGAAATCCAGAAACACTGGATAGAGGGTAGAGGAGCACTCCATTTTGTTCTTTCTGGGGAACTGCAAACTTATACAGAATCTTATCCAGAGTTCTAATATCTCTAGTACTACTATTTAAATTTCATTACTTTTTAAAGTTGTTTTTTAAAGCTTCCAAAAAGTTTAAGAGAATTAACAGAATCATACCACCTATAGCCAGGTCTCAAATTAAGTTATACAATGGTTTCAGCAAATGTTCTCATTTCAATGAAAGATGAATGAAAGATTTGATTATTAGTTTTACTATATAATCCCTCCGTGTGTAAACTAGCCCAATAAGGTGTTTGATTATTGTTCCAGAATTCTGTTTCATCCACTCCTACTTGCTTAAATATCCTAACAAGAGGAAAAACAGCAGCTTATTTATATAAATAAGCTGGGTTGCAAGTTATCAATCCATAAAACAAATATTTTGTTTTAATGTTTTATTCAAGCAGATTATAAAATAATCAGTTTTCCACTATTGTACCTTATGGATAGTCGTAATATAAAAAGTTCCAAAAAAGCTGATTCTATAAGTAAAGTTTGATCTTCTTTAGGGAGATCAGTAAATCCTGGGATTTTTTCTGCCCAGTCTCTAGATATTTCAATGGAGGCAGTGAGAAGATCGTAGAATTGTTGTACATGCTCTGCATCTGTACCTGCAGAAGTTTGTTCCGTAGAACAGTACTAGAAGAAAAGCAATTAAAAATTGAAATGAAAAAAACCTTTTTTCCTCCAGATAAACATAGATCAGCACTGAATAATAAGAAAGTATTATAAGTAGTGAAGTATATTTTAGTCTATACCTGACGTTTGTGAATAATAATTTGACACAAAGATAGAGAAGAAGATCTAAGCAATTCTTGTATCATCTTTAAAAACTGGCTAACTCTTCTTTTGATGACTCAACCAGGCAACCACTATTTCTTCCTGGAATGAATCTGTTCTTGTGGATAAAATGTTTTTCCAGATAAAATGCTGATGAAGGGCTCTCCAGTTTAAATTTCTGTTTAAAGTTCATGTGTAGATATCAATCTATCTTGCAGAATAATTTAGAGGGGGTTTTATGCACCTGTGTACTTATTTTTATATGGCTGTGTCAATAACCTTGTATCCAATTTCTTTCTTTTCTTTCTTATGACAAAATACGTTTATTTCAGATGGTCTATATGTCTTCATGAATCTCAAATGCAGCAACTAATAACAAGAAGCTGAAATGGGAAAGTACAATGCTATGCTATTATAATCACATAGAGATACAAGACACAAAGAAAATATAGACACACCAAGATGCTTTTTTCAATAGCAATCTTGTATTGCATAGAATATGCCTTTAAGGTTTTTTTGTTTTTTTTTAATTCAACTTATATCCCGCCCTTCTCCGGAGACTCAGGGTGGCTTACAATTTCAAGCACAAATCAATGTGCTTAGCAATACCTTTTTCCTAGAAAAAGCCTCTTCTTGCAGTCATAGCTGTTGAGAATCTCCACTTAGCAGCTGGTCTGTAGAGTGAGACTGTTAAAGGGCTGTGTGGGAGTTTTCTGTGGACAGAGCTTCTCTGCACATCCCACCCCAACGTTAACCCACCTACCCCCCCCCCGACCAACAGTTGCCTTGCGAATGCCGGGAGGAGCCATCATCACCTCCCTTTTGACCCCACCTGGGGAAAGAGGACAGCTCCCTTATGGCAGGGTGGCCGCTTCCCAGCTGAATCCCAGTTTCTCTTAGAGGTATTTGGGGCAGAGCTTGTTCTGTGCTAAAAACCCAGAAGGAAGGGAGTCCCCCATTGCTGCTGGGATTCACCCATGCCTGCCATTTGGCCCTGTTGGAGCTGTGGTAAGACGGACCTTTGAAGGGGTTTGGTGGCCCTTCTCCTTCTGGGGTGCAGTGATCCATAAGCCCCTTTCTCTTGCTCATGCATTGATGTCTGGTTTTCATGAACAGGTGGTGAAAACAATCGGCCTGCGAGAAGTTTGGTTCTTTGGACTCCAGTACCAGGACACCAAGGGCTTCTCCACATGGTTGAAATTAAATAAAAAGGTATGGAGGTGCCTCTCATTTTATTTTCTGCTTCTGCCCCCTCTTCCCCTCCCCCCATAAAAAAGGGAGTTTGCTTTCTTGGGCAGGGATGAAACAGGTTTGCCTTTGTGGGGTTGGGCCTCCGTCAGTCTTTGTTGAACGAGAGTCACAGACGATGGTCCTGTCATTCTCTGAGACAGGCTCCAGCCCCACCTCTGAATCTGGAGCACCTTCCCAGCTTCCCTTCCATCTAGCAGGCTGCTAGGTTGCAGGTGGCATTTGTCCACCTGAGCACCTTCTAGGTGTATTACATTCAGCACCCAACATTTTGAGCCATGGCTGTTCCAGAATTCTGGAAGCTGGAAGGCTACAATGGTGGGCAAAGGCTGAGCTAGAAATATTAGGCTAGTCAACCCAGTGGAATAGATTAACAAACTGTCTTTGGATTTAAGGCAGGCACTCCAACCTGGGCTTGGGTCGTGGGTAGTGGATTTAGAGGCCCTTCTGGTTTAGTAGCCCCAAGGGTGCTTTTTCGAAAGGCAACTGGACTTTCTTGGTTTTTCCTTGAAGACATTTTGCTTCTTGCCTAAGAAGTTTCTTCGGTTCTGACTGAATGATGGAGAATGGAAAGATTTAGATTCCTTATATTCCAGATGACTACCTCCCATTCTCCATCATTCAGTAAGAACTGAAGAAGCTTCTTAGGCAAGAAGCAAAATGTCTTCAAGGGAAAATCAAGAAAGTCCAGTTGCCTTTCGAAAAAGCGTCCTTGGGAGAGCCATGACCTGGATGACGGAGAATCTCCACAGACCTCCTGGCTTAGTATTTGTTCCAGGAGTTCTCAGTTGTGATGCTTCCGAATGTGTTTTCTCATCCTGATTTTGCCACAATATGATGCAGGTTACAGCTCAGGACGTGCGCAAAGAGAGCCCGCTGCTTTTCAAATTCCGGGCCAAATTCTACCCGGAGGATGTCGCAGAGGAGCTGATCCAAGACATCACGCAGCGCCTGTTCTTCCTCCAAGTGAAGGAGGCCATCCTGAACGATGACATCTACTGTCCCCCGGAAACGGCTGTTCTCCTGGCTTCTTACGCGGTCCAGTCCAAATACGGCGACTTCAATAAGGAGGTCCATAAGCCCGGCTATCTAACGACTGACAAACTGCTTCCTCAAAGGTAGAGGAAATCTGGCAAAGTTGCAGTTCCCCCTTTAAATGCATAGTTATATATTTTATTACGAGCTTTATATCCCACTTTTATGCTGTACAGTTTGGACATTATTCCACAATGGATGAGCCTCACCCTCTCTGTTTTGAGGTTGGTAGGGCCACACAGTGTGCTCAACTGTAGTTTGCTGAATAAACAACAATTAAGTGAATTGCCATATACAGTTGTGCTGAGCACAGTGTGTGAATGCAGCCCAAATGCCTTTGGTGTGTGTTTTTCATTTATTTCTTTTCCTTAGTAAAATAATACTGAGACCCCAAACTACTGTCGCTTTAAGAGCTGGAAAAGAGACATTCTGAAAAATTTGAAAACATGTGAGAAGGAGAAGCCCTCAGGAAGCAAAGACCCAAGAGAGGCGATTTTTAAAAGCACCCAGAGAGAGATCCAAGCCCATAAGCAATTGCAGTGTTATCTGCAGCCCACGTTCATGTCGCCTCTCTTTCCACTAAGTGGAAACCTTGGAGGTTCTTTTCGTGGTTGAATTTCACGTGGCTGAAGAATTTGTTTTTGCAGAGCTGTCCATATATCCTAATATGTCTTTCATTTCTTTGCCTTGTAGAGTTTTGGAACAGCATAAACTTAACAAGGATCAGTGGGAAGAAAGAATCCAGGTGTGGCATGAGGAACATCGGGGGATGCTCAGGTATGGCTGCTTTTATGGTTCAAAAGAGAGCATTATTTATGACATGCACAAGTCTCCTTGTGAGGTATTCTGCTTGTAGGGGCATCTGCAAGGTATAATTCCGTCTAATGATGCATGGTGCATGTAAAAACAGTTGGAGCTTTGGCCACACTGTTGCAATCACATCTTGACTTTCATTGTCTGGAGCCTTTGGTCACCCATCTACCCTTATGACAGATGGGAAGATTGATAAAGTGTCTATGTCTCCATGCCCTGGCTGAGCTAGTTGATTGTTATTCTAAAGCAGACAACCCTGTGCACTAAAAGTCACCATGTTCCAATCAAATGGGCAGTGCCCTCTTTTGGATGCAGTACCAACCGTTGTAAAAAAGAGGATGCTTTTGCGAATGTGCCACCAAAATTTAGCTTTTAACAGTAACATCTGTTTTGTTTCCTTGATCCTTTCAGAGAAGATGCCATCTTAGAATACCTAAAAATTGCACAAGATCTGGAGATGTATGGTGTGAACTACTTTAGTATTAAGAACAAGAAAGGCTCAGAACTCTGGTTAGGAGTAGATGCTCTTGGACTCAACATTTATGAACAGAACGACCGGTAACAAAACTATTCTCCTTAATCTTCTGATAGAGTGCACAGTGGTGTGTCTGTGTCTGTCTGTCTGTCTGTGTGACTGACTGACTGACTGAGTGATTGAGAGAGGGGATGGTTTATAAGAGCAGGACACAGCTGGATCTGATGAAGTCTCCACAGATGGTGACAGCAACCTTCTCCTTCGATCAACTAGATACTGCCGCATTCTTGGGAATATAGTCTGCAAGCAATTCTCTTTTCATTTTTATCTTATGTGATTTTGGCATTGTTCTATTGGCTGTCTCTAGCCCTGTCTTAGCCAGAGAGACTCTGTGCTGGCATTGGTTTGCCATTAGTTGCTTCCAGTTTTCACACAAATCTATGAATGTACTGACAGAGTTTTACTGGAACATTCATTCATTCATTCATTCATTCATTCATTCATTCATTCTATAGCTGTCCAATTTAACCAAGTGTCTCTGGGTAGCTCATAATTCTAAAATTATAAAATAATTAAAACAATCTTAAAACAATAAAAACAAACATAACTTGCTTTCTAATTCCAACATAATTATTTCCCAGAAATTAAATTACTTCCTAGGCTCAGAGGGATTTTGTGATTCATTTCGCTCTCATCTTCAATGTCCTTGAAACAGAAGTGAGAAATTTCCTCATATTGAATAAGAGGTTGGGGTTTTTTTTTGCTTCCTGTGATATTGTATTGTATTGTATTATATTTATTGCACTTATATGCCACCCTTCTCCCGAAGGACTCGGGGCGGCTCACAAATTAAAAATATACAATAATAAATATACTAAAATAAATGCAATAC